>AWUE01018993.1:0-31334 GCA_001974825.2 Corchorus olitorius
AACTCCGATGCGGCAAAAAAAAAAAAAAAAAAACCTCAGCCTAAAAAAGAAAGAGGTTGGAAAAGGAGAAAACAAATAAGGAGGGATCCAAGTCGAAAACCCGCAAAGGGCAGCTTGGGTCCATCGGGGGTCACTTGAGTCGAAAACCCGAAAAGGGCGGCACAAGTGAAGGATGGAGAAGGGAGAGCTTGAGTCGAAAACCCAAAAAGGGCGGCTCAGGTAAAGGATAGGAGGATGTAGTCTACTAACAACATTTCAAGAAAGTATCTTAGGGTCAAAAGGGTAAGGATCTGGTCCAGACTGAGTTGGGTAAGGCAGCATCAAAACTAATCTCAACGAACCCTTGGCAAATGTTGCAAAATCGTCGTCGGAGTATTCATCGACATGAGGTTCTATCTATTCAACACTTTCCTGTTGGTACTCCTATATATATATGTTAATTTCCTTGTTATATGTTAAATTTCCTCTTTCTTATCTGTAGATGTTGTTCGATTAATGAAGTTTCAAAGTTTTAATAACGTTTGTTTGTTATTTTTACTCTGGTATTTTTTTCAAAAAATTATTGAAAACCTACATGGGAACGGTCACTTTCAACTATTCAAAGGGGTAGTAGTAAAAGATGTCAGGAAATATAAGGTCATCATATAAGAAAAAGAAGAAAAGAGAGAATAGGGGCAAAAGATCGCTACCAATACAGGACAAGGTACCAAAAGAAGTCGAAATAAAAAGTAGTGGACGAGGGTTCATGAGGGAGGCCAGCGAATCAATAATCTAAGAAATGTGCAAGGGAGACATGCAGGGTCATGGAGCGATTTGTTGAAGGAAATAAAATCAAACGGTCGAAATTAACACATCATACATTTTTGCATCTTCGCATTAACATGCATTACCAAAGCATCAATATCATGCATCTTAACTGCATCCAAGAACACCTTTGAAAACCTTGCAGGAAATATTTCCATGGACGAAAGAAGCTCTCAACTAGCATTCGGAAGACAATGGCCTCAAATTGGTCTGAAGATGACCTTGTTAGAAAGTACACTAAGAGACAGTTATCACATGTAGATATACAGAAGAGTGAATTGGAAGGTTCGAAGGATAAGCGGAAGACGGTCCTTTTAAGATTGAATTGGAAGACTGTTCAAAGGATAAGCGGAAGACGGTCCTTTTAGAATTGAATTGGAAAACAGTTCAAAGGATAAGCGGAAAACGGTCCTTTTAGAATTGAATTGGAAGACAATTCAAAGGATAAGCGGAAGACGGTCCTTTTAAGATTGAATTGGAAGACAGTTCAAAGGATAAGCGGAAGACGGTCCTTTTAACATTAGATTGGAAGACAGTTCAAAGAAGTTGATCGGGAGACGATCCATTTCGGAGTAGAAAGAAAAGTGAAACATTTGACTCGGCAAAAAGGGCGGGTGTCTACTTCTTTGCACACTTCCTGACTCTCAAAAAGTATGCAAACTACTTTTTTGCTCACTTCTCGATAGTTAGAAAGCACACAAAGAGGGGCAGCTGTAGA
The DNA here is from genome assembly GCA_001974825.2 of Corchorus olitorius. Taxonomy (NCBI): domain Eukaryota; kingdom Viridiplantae; phylum Streptophyta; class Magnoliopsida; order Malvales; family Malvaceae; genus Corchorus; species Corchorus olitorius. Next base: position 1,523 of record AWUE01018993.1, read on the forward strand.
CACCCATTTTGCCCTATATCCTTTGATTTAAATTAATTCATTTGTTAACTGACAATAGGGTCACTTAAAGGGGCATTTTGGTCATTTTGCATATCCAGGGGCATTTTGGTCACTTTCGCACATCCAGAGGCATTTTGGTCATTTTTGCACATCCAGGGGCATTTTGGTCATTTTTGCACATACAGGGTCATTTTTGCACATCTAGGGGTATTTCGGTCATTTCAAGTGCACTTTTATTTTGCATTGATTAATTCATTCTTAGTCATCTGGCATTCTCATGACCTTTGTTTTTAATTTGCATGCCCATACTTTGGTATTAATCATATTATGCATAGTTCGATTCACCCACATTAAGCATGTTCAGGTTTATCTGCTCATTCGTTCATAGTTAGTAGTACATCCTTGTTAGGTAGGATCATATTTGCTCGAGTATTATTCACATTCAGTGTCACATATTCATCAAAAGCATGTCACATTTGTCTTCCTTAATCCATCAGTAATATATATATTCAGTAAAATACTCATTGCTTATTTGTGCATCGACAATTTGCCCTTAGGCCATTTCTAATAGGTAGTTTGCTTTAGGTATTCACTTTCACTTAATTTTACAGGGAGCTCTACTATTTCATTTCATTTCATAGTTTCCAAGGTCCAAAATTACAAGAAGTGGAAATACATAAGTCCTAAAAGCAACATTGGTTCCAAAAGCTCGAAAGAAAAAGAAAAATGAGATTTGGCAATGTTGTTTACAAATACTAATTTTACAAAGGAGATCGAAATTGTCCTCTTGGATTGCACCTCGTTGCCCTTTGCCTAAGCTTCCATATTCCTGGAATTTGACTCTTTGTTGAGAAGGTTCACAACCTGCATGATCAAGCACAAAAGGGAAAAAATGTTCCCCTGCTCCAAGGGCATGTACATCATGGGCTAACATACATGCCAAGGGAGCGAAAAATGCAAAATGATAAGCAGGGGAAAGAAGAGTTGTTGTTGGCCACAATGAGAGCAAGGGGCGAGATTTATTCTCACCCTTGAAATTATCAATGGAGCCATAGGTAAAACAAGGAAAAGTTAGTACTTGACAGTAAAAAGAAAACCAGAAAGTGAAGGAGCAACAATATACAAGGCACTATCAACAGAATGGGTTCAAGACAGTTCACAAGAAGAAGCAATATGAATAACTAAAAACAAAACCAGGAACATTTCAATATGTAGGTGCCAGTGACATGGAAAATAGTAGACAGTGCCTAAATGAGTCAATTACAAAGACAACTACCACAAGCCGAAGCCAAGCAAGCCAAGGAACACCCTAATCACAGTAAACATAATAGGGTGGTATACTTTTCATACACAAGGTGCAACACTCAAACCAGTAAAGGTCCAAGAATGTCCAAAATCAGCAAGGTTCAAAGCTCAAATCAGCAGGAAATGTCCAGTTTTGAAAAGTCAAAGCAAAAGAGGGAATAAACCATACCTGGCTTTTGAGCAAAATGGCCAAGTTGAATGGCCAAGTCAACTGCTTGCATTGCCAGGTCATCACTTCATCAGCCCTCAACCACCCCTGCAAGAAGACAAAAATGGTTAGGATAGCTGGCAAAAAATGGAGGAAGGGAGATAAGAATGAAAACATATGGGATTTTTCTAAGACCTTCTAGAAGAAACTCCGATTGATACCCTAGCTGGCAATACGGAGGACGCGGATCTTTCTAGCACCCACAGGGAGAAGCTGAAAAAAGGGATTCTTTCTCTCATCATTTTCCCTATGGCTCTCATACAGAAGCATTCATCTCATTCACACGGCCAAAAAAACGCCCCTCTCCATTTTTTTTTCACTCCCCTCCGGGCTCATAAAAAAAAGGTTTTTTTCTTTCTTCTTTCGCTCTTGGCAGTCGAAAAAACGAGAGTTCTCTCCCAGTTGAGCAATTCATATCCATAGACAATCAAAAGATTGAAAGTCAGCACCTTTACCTGTGAAAACGGCTCTCAAACTCGATCCCTACACCCGACACCCATCCAAGCTTTCATCTTCACATCTTAGTTACAGCCCTTCAACGTGTCAAAGGGCAAGGATTGTGTTCGAGCGGTTCAAGTCCAATCGGCGTTGAGATGCCGAAAGTATAAACTTAGGGTTCGAGACAAACGGCGAGAGGAAGAAGAAGGGGAGTGCGGCGCGGAAAGAGTAACAGAAGATATTTAGGGTTATAAACCCTTCAAGACCAAAACGGCGCCGCTTTGGTAGTGGTAATTTCCTATCCCTTTCAATTTAACCCTTTTTTACACGATTTGTGCAATTTTGGGCTTGCCAACTGCCATTCTTTTCAATTTGGGCGTGATATTACCTGATCACTGCAATTTGTGACCTGACATGTTTAATTGATGCGATTTGAGGCCTGCTTGTGTTAATTTGGTTCAATTGTAGGCTTGTTTGTTCTATTTTGGAAAAAGTTGATAAATTTAGCTCATTCATTTTTTTTAATTTTATTTTTGAACAAATTTTTCCATGTTGATATAAGCAAAAACTTAGCTTGTTTGAGTGCTTTGATTAAATAAATTACTCTTGTGGCGAGTACTAAGTGGAACTTAAGTTAATTGACCATGAATTGCTTAAAGTTGGGACATTTAAACCTAAAAAATATAACAAAAAATTGTTTTTGGTTAATTGGTTGTTGTTGTTGAGTGATTTGCATTTCTGATTCAAAAGGCATGATCTTTGGAATGTTTATGGTATAAAGGTTATCCCTTTTGGTTGATTTAGGAGTGCGGTGCTAAAGTTGGGATTTTTATGCCCAAATTGATTCAAAAATAATAAAAAACATGATCTTTAAACCTAGTTTTAAGAATTATTGATTAAGTTGTTTTTGCATTTTATTTCTAAGATTTATGCATGGAAATGTATGTTTGTCCAAATTGAAGGCAGAAAATTAATTGCGTGAGTTAATTCTGGGTTTGGGAAATGGGGTCTTAATTTAAAGTGAAGATTTTCTTTGATTGGAATTAGCTTAAGGATGATATGTATGACACTTTGGGTTAATTCCAATTTTAAGGAAATTTAACTTGGAATTAAGACCTAATTCTCGCAAATAAAGATTGGCTTAAAAAGTAATTAAGAACTTTGGAATGATGATTATTGCTTGGTCAATTTAAATCTTTGATTTGCTTCGATATGGTCTATATTGTGTGTTATTGCCTGAACATTGCTGATTGGTTTCTTTAGTGTGCAGAGAGTCCCCAGCAAGCCCAGTCCGGCCCATAAGCCTTATTTTCTTTCTTCAGTTATATTTAATTCATTAATTGGCCTGGTTTGGCCTCGGTCTGTAATAGCTAGTAATTAGTAGAAATAGAACTTTACCATATACATGCATCATACATCACCTTGCCATTAAGATGTATTAAGGCCCGTCTTTTACTGAGATGAAGGGTCTTTCAGATAAATGTACTCGGGTACGAATTTCTGGAAGCCCCTTTTAGACCAATCTTTTCCACAAATACCCCCATAATGCATGGGAAGGGTTTGTAGAATTGATTTCGGGTAGACCGATTTTAATACATATAATTAAAAACGATCTTTCATGCATCTTTACTTGACGTTCACGCGAGTTAGTTGAATAAGAATTGGTAAAAAACGATCTTTTACGATGACGGGTGGGTCCCAAGTAAATGTACTCGGGTACGAATTCTTGGTTCCCGCTCCGAGATTGGGTTATCCCCGAGATACCCCCATAATGCGTGGGAAGGGTCTCGGGTTAATTCCAAGTATATCGTTGTTTACTAATTAAAAGACTAAAATACACCAGTTCATGCATCATCCGCATTTAGTCTTACTTTTCCTTCTAAGATTAGGCATAATCAAGAAAATACAAAAGGAACATTTTTTCTCCAAAAATGTTTTTTTAAAAAATCGGTGCTCTCTTATTCGATTTTCAAAATTAAGAAATTAGTAAATCAAGAGATTTCAAGGTAAGCATTTTCAAATGGAACCCTTTTTAAGTAAATCCAAAAGGAGATTTTGGAAAATAAAAGTTTAGATGATTCCAGAAGAAGGTTCTGGAAAATAAATAAATCCGAAAGTAGATTTTGGAAATTAATAAAATTGGTAAGTTTTTTGGAAAAAAATCAAATGATAAAAGGTTTTGTCATAGCATTTTCAAAATTTCCTCTTCGAAGAGAAAAGGATAAACAAGAGAGCAAATAGTGAAAGAGAATCGTGATTGGATTAATCGACAGTGTTCGATTATATTTCTTCGAATTCTCGACATCGTTTTCAAAAATGGTATTGTTTTCCTTTTATAATCCTTTTTAATAATCAATATTAAGATTTAAAAGCCACCTTTAGTATTAACCCATTAGACTTAGTTTAGACTAGATGTACCATCATTTGACGGGCGTCTCGGGGGTGCTAATCCTTCCCCGAGCGTAATCGACTTTCGAACCCATAGACTCTGGTTAAGCAGACATGGTTAGGTTTAGTACTGCCTTCGCCAAGTCTAGGTTAGTATTAAACTTAAGATAGGTGGCTAATCACACCATAAAAAAGATTAGTGGCGACTCCTTCTTATCAACGTCGTCTCGACAGGGTTCCCCGGATCCAAACGTTTCGACACATATTTGAGAGTCTGTTATGATAAAGAGTCTCGCCACGAATATTGGAGTTTATCTCATCATAGCAGTAATGAGCTAATATCTATTATCGAAAATCAAGGCATCCCAACTTCGGAACTTCATAACTCATTCTTAAATTCACAAGAGAAGAAAAAGGAATAATGTCTTACCTTACTCTATTTTTCAATAATTTGCATTAAATTATAAAATGTACCTAAGCTATTGGAATCCTAATCACTAACAACCACTGCACCATGGAACCCTAACCACTAACAAATTCTTCCCTAAAAATCTTAACGTAAAATCAAATGGTAAAATAAAAGCTTGTGTCCAGCCCCACTTATCAATTCCCATCTTAAATTTATTTTACTTCTTCAAAATTTGTTTCTCCCAAGTCAACAATCTCTTTCCCCTGTCTCGACTCTTGTCTATACTTTCTCTTACTTCCCATTTTCATCTCTTAAAAATCCCTAACATAAGCAATTACAGTTCTTTTTTAGTTCCCGGTTTGACGGATTTAACCGGCCAGCTGGTTCAATTGCCAAGTTAATTAAATGTTTAATGTGGCCCCACTTGCAATGTGGCCAAAAATGCTGATGTGGAAAAGCCACATCAGCATTTATGACGGGTTCTATTTAAAGGGACCAACGTGGGTAACTTTTGAGAGTAAAGGGATTTTTTTGGCCCAAACAAAAGATTAGGGATTTATTTGTCCAAAATAAAGAGGTAATGAATTTTTTTGGTATTTAAGCCAAATATTAAATATGTTGAATATATATCACCCAAAAGAATTTGGTATAGTGGTAAAAAACATATTTTTTTAATAAAACTCATGTGTTATGAGTTCAAATTAGAGTTGGCAATTTGGCGGGTTGGGTCGGGCTCGGGCTCTGTCGGGTTTGGGTATTTTTGGGTTCGGGCTTTGTCGGATTAGGATATTTTCGGGTTCGTTCTCGGGTTGGGTTCAGGTTCGATTTCGGTTCGATATTGTTCAGAGTCTGAGTTGGATCCGGCTCATCCCGATTCCTGATTTAGTGCAAGTTCTTTTTAAAGATTTTTTTAACAAAAATAATTGTTTTATCTTTTTATTTATATTGATAATAATAATGTAATACAAAAATATAATATAACATAATTATCAATATATAGAAAGATTGGGTAATTGTTAAAAATTACTAACGAAATGATTAGTCAACCATTCATAACGAAATTACTAACGATTAATGAAGATGATTAGTAACAAAAAAAAATCGTCTCATCCTCAAAGACATTCAGAGAATCCCGAAAACTTGACCACTCGTTGGACAACGCGTAATAACTACAATCAGTGACCATTATTAATTGGCGTGCAACATTTATATTAGTTGAATTAAGTATGAAATACATATGCTTTAACACTAATTTAAATTAATTAATCTTAATTAATAAATAATCCTAAATTATTGCAAATTAAAACTAATTAAGGATTAAATTTAACAACTCATTAAAATGCAAGCCTTAAATTAGACAAATTAAAAACTGATTGACCCTTAATTGAATCACTAAATACTTTGAGGACTGAATTGAACTACATGAAGAACCACTAAGTATAAAACATTTCATCATTTTGTTTTTCCAAGATCTAAGACTTTTAGACTTTTATGGTGACCGGCTTTTGTAACCTTTTGTTATTAATTAAATTAAATTTCTTTTGTAGACTTTTTCTTTGTTTAAACAAACTTAAAATTTTATGTATTTAATTAATTATACTTTAATTAGATATGCTTCAGTATTTTGTTTTAAGTTATATAAAAATATTCAATAATTCAGTACTTTATTCTATTGGTTAAAAGTATTATAGTTATCATATAATTTATATGATAATAAGGTAAAATGTGATTTTTTTTTGTCAAACAATGAAGAATTCACTTAGTGTAAGTTACACACTTTTTTCACCCCACTCTTATATATCTTTAAGTAAAATTTATATTTGACTAATCCAACCATTAAATTCTAAATTCTATTCACATAAATCATGTAAATGTTTAACTACATGTTTTTTGGCACAAATGTTTAATTACATGTTTGATTGCATTATATTTTTCACCGTTAAATGTATATTGAAAATATTGAAAAATCTTATATTTTTCACCGTTAAATATATATTGAAAATATTGAAAAATCTTATAGTCTCGATCAATATTAAAAAGATATCAGATTGACTTGAAAATTTACGTGCTTGGAGAATATTAAATCCAACGGTTGGTTTTGTAAAATAGTACTCCTACGGTGGTAAGTTATAAAATTTTGTAAAACAAATTTGTTTACATTGTGTGGAAGAAGTTGATACTTCCTCGTATATGTAATTGATTATTTTGTTTATAGTTATACTACCATACAGGTTAAAGGTTTAAAAGGAAAAAAAGGTCCATAAATGCTCGAAAGAAAAGCTGTTAGCTAAGACATTCACCTCCCATCTCTAGGTAAACTACCAAAGATAATTTGATACAAACTGTTCATCTTTAAAGCAAAAAGAAAAGACTACATCAAATTAACAGTTGAAACTCTAAGAAGGTAAAGTGTACTTGTTATAACATTGCTCCCTGGTGATTCCAGCCGTCAGGGATGCAATGCCACAATATTTGGCTAACTTTTCCCCACTTTTATACTCATTCAATAGCTCCCATGTGAAAAAAATAAGAACTACAGTTGTGCAAGAACTATGTACTCTCTTCACTCTTCGGTTTCTCCCATATGGGGGTCTGAAACAGAGGAAGATGCAATGCCCTTTCCTTTTCTATCTGAGGAGGCTGTGAGGCCACTGTCCATGCTTTCCTCAGTTTTTGGCTTCTGCAAAAGTTGGAGCTGATGTTGCAGCGCCTATTGACAAAAAGAGAATAGGATGAAAAAACAGTAATCACAAATGGGAGCAAGGTAGCACCAAAATACTACACAAATGATACCTCAATCTGCTGTTGAATAATCTTCTTCTGAGCCTCCAACTGGGAGTCGGGAATATTCTGAGTACCAGCTGATACCTCTCCTAAATTTCCAATCGCACCAGGTAATTGGAAAGGGACAAAAACACAAGGTGGGAATTGTGGAAAGGACAAGTTTGCCTGTCCACCGGGGACAGCAAACTGTTGTTGTCCAATGGCTGTTTGTTCCCCACTAGATTCCACCTTGGTGGAGTCGGCTAAAGGACCATAAGCCTGAGGAACTGCAGCATATCCAGGAGACCTGCATGTAAAATGCATAATATTATTGTTATAACAACTAAAAGGGAGTATGCACTTAGAGCCAGATCTAATTGTAAAAGGATTTTGCATGGAACCATCACAATTATAAAGTAGATATGGATGGTCTAGAGAGGCATCTAAACCAGTGAGCCACCAATCAGCTTTTAAACTAGCAACCTAATGCTACATGCTCCACTTGTGTTTAAAGTACTAGCCTCTATTGAGTTTTGATATTTCACTTCATTTTTGACTTCCAAATACCCAATAATCATATATAGCTCCTGTATTAGGTATAAATCTAAATGATTACCTTTAAATCCATATTTATCAAAATAAAGTGTGGAAGAGAACAGTGTTGTATGCGCTACATTTACACATACACACACAAATTTTCTAAAGCCCAGAAGGGGTAACAAATTAAGTCTAGCTTATGCATTCCTCTCAGACGATATAAAATTTGCCTTTTGGAAATGCTATAACTGATAGTAGCAAAAACAATTATAACTGATGATTAGTCCACTGAAATTGACACATGATAAGAACAAACATGGGAGAAGATGTGAGGTTATAAGGCTGGCAAAATGAGGAAAATGGAAATGTCATCGATAGACATGCAGCATTACAAGCATAAAACTACTTACCAAACTAGTGTGTTTGCAGAAGGATAGACATAAGATTTCTCATATATTGATGCTGCAGCTGCAGCAGCCTGAAGCCTGGCCTGATGCTGGGTCAAACCATCAGTGGCCATGTCGCTGCCAGGACCTCGAGTTGCTGAACTTGTGCTTGACCCTGTTCCCAGTTTAATAATTAGCCCATGATTTTCAAAGAATGAAGTCAGTTTGATTAATAGTAATAATATTATAAAACTTAGAAATCAAGCCGTATCTCTGCAGAACAAAGCAGCAATTAGCAATCGTTAATGTCCAAATACCATGCAGCAACTAAGACTGGTCACAGTTTATACACATACTAGGGACCAACATATGGAAACCATCTTCAAGATATAGAATTTCCTCAAGTTGAGGAGAAAATCCGTGAAGTAATGCACCCACTAAGGTGCATGCCCCCAGGCCTTTAAGTGTGGGGTGACATTTTCCCACCTTGTTTCAGAAGGTGCAAACCGTGGCTAGCTTACATGCAGATAAAAAAGGCATGTAACAATAGCAACTAAGAAGATGAAGAATGGAGAACGAAATGGTGCCAAAGTTGCTTTAACCTGATACCTAGAAAAAAGCAAACACATTTTGAAAAAGTTCCGCAATAAATTCATGCATGACACATATTATCTCAAAACCATATAAAAACTAACAATAGTGACGTAGCGGAAGGTTAGAAATAGCAAGAACTTAAACAAAATAGGCTAGATCAGAGTTTTGATTGAATTGGTACAAGGATAATTAGGGTTGAAAAACCTCTAAATAATTCTGATTTCATAAAAATAAAAGACTACCAAAGTTTGCTGGCTAACAGCCCTTATATAGTAAACACTTAACCTAAATCCTAATCCTGGTAGGAATAGTAAAACCTTTCTGGTAGGAAAGTAAAACCTACTCCTTCTAGGAAAAACCATAAACATTAAAATCCTAATGACGTAAGGCTAAAGTAAAAGACTCATAATTAAATAATTAAAAACAGAACTAATTAAACTGAATAATTTAAAATTGCGCTGCATCAAGTAGGCGTACACCAGTTTAGAATCATAACACTTAAAGAAAAGAGTCAATCTTTATATAGATGATGTCGCAATGAGGTTACCTTGTTGATTGGCATCTGACCGAGGCCCCTGTTGCCCTCTGGTTGAGTTTGTCTCAAATTCAGATGGTACAACATGTGCTCTGCAAGTAGGGCAGGTATGCTGTCTCTCCAGCCATGACCGCAGGCAGTGCACGTGAAAAAGATGCCCACATAATAATTTCTTTGCTGTGGTCATCTCTTCACGACAAATTATACAGGTTGCATCACTTCTGCTCATCCAATCAGTAAGCAGTTAAGAATAATAAATCAGAGTGCAGTTATAAAAATCTTACATATAAAAATAAGCTCATAAACAAATATTTGACTAACGCATTCAGCTCTTCTGGGGTTGCATCTGGGAATCTATCATTCATATTTGAAGTGATCTTCCGATAACGCATGTAATCAGCAACACGAATTTTGAAGTTCCTAAAGGTCTCATAAAGCTCACGTATTAAGTGCAGAGGTACACCATAGTTCCTGCAGAAACCAATTTAAAATTAACAACAATAATAATCTGCAAGATATATAAACGTGGATTAAAAGATCAGAGACTTTGGTGAGGAAGAAACTACCCACTATATGTCATTTATTTTTATTACATTAACCATTCTTATCCAGTAATTATAAGTAATCATTTGAAGACCTTGCCGTCTCCAACTAGCGTCATTAAAAAATGGCAGCAGAAGAGATCCTAAAACCTGCATCTGAGTCTTAGTTCTTTTGACAACCATATTAAATACTTTTTAGGATCAGAAATTGAATTCTTGTAACACAGCCAAATGTAATAGAAACCATGTTTTGGTACTACAGAATTCATATAACAGCATATCCATGATGGAAAAACAGAACAAAATAAACATCTCTGCCAATTGGTAATTGCCCATTTGCTGATATTCTACCCAACAATTACATTTTCGTGTCTCAAGGATAAAAGAGTTCACTAGGCAGCTATCAAACTTGGTTTGTACTTTTAGATATGTGACAAAACAAGTATAAATGTTAAATGCCACATCTATAGCAGTTTTAATGGAAAGTCCATGTAGCCTTTGATGATATTGAGATGAAGTTGCTCTATTTATCCCATCCAACATGTACTGTTTAGGACCATGTTCACAATCTCAAAAAATGCCAAAATTTGAGCTTAGGTTGATGTCCACCAGCCCAATGAAAACTCAATTTGTCAGAGAACAAAACATGCTATCATGCAATAAAACCAGATTACAAGATGCCAAGTAACTTAAGGCATCTGCAGCATAACACAAACTCCTAAAAGAATCCGTAGCTTTTTATCTATGAACTGGCTAGAAAATTTTAGACACTTCTATAAAATTGCTTCAACATGCATTATGCCCTCAATCATCCAAGTAAAAAATGTTTAGAGAACATAAAGCATAAGAACAGCATCCAACAGCCAAAAACTATTTCTGCGGCCATATAATATAAACACATATGTGATCATGCAGAAACTAAGAATAAATTTTTACTTACATGAAAATCACAAGAAAGAAGCACAAATACATAGACAAGTGAAGCAAGTCCCGAATGAGCTCCAAGTAGAACGTATAGACAGCCTTCTTTTCCCATTGTCCTTCCATAAGCATGTCACTTACATAGAAAATATACTTTACAAAAGTTGACACTGTTGTTGTTGCAAGTATCATATACCTACAACCCCCCAAAAAATAAACATTAGTCAAAGTAAGAACAGTTAAACTAGATTATATCTATCTAGACCGCTCCCTAGTACAGCCTAAAGCATATTTTCAGCAACAAAGCGAAGTCACAAGTGGAAATTAACAAATGTTTGAACACAGACAAAGAACAAATGATACATACCATAGATAAAATTATACACACAGCAGCCAAAAAGAAACAAGAGAGGGATCAAAAGGTCAAATTTATGTAAAGTACTGTAAAATGAAGAGTAATTTAAATTTTTAACAAGCATTCTTCTTTCAGGAACCTTAATAATATAGGTAGTTCACTTTTGTAATATAATATCATCTTTATTAGCAATCATTTAATTTCCAACATAAATAACATATTAAAAGAGCTTTCTCTTTATCTGTCCATAGTCTAGAAGTCATTCACAACATGCATAATTATCCAGTCCTCCTTAGAATGACAAGCAGAAATGAATTAAGAAAATTTTCAACTAGCAACTAAAAGAAGAAAAAGGTGCTCACTTAAATTACTTACTCAAATGAAAAGAAGAGGGAAACCGAAGCTTGTTTAGTTTGGATCAAAAACTTTATAGAACTGTACAAAAACAGACAATCTAGAAGAAGAAGGAAACCCATAAAAGAAACTATCCGAACGTGAGAGACCATGGAAACCGAAGGTGTTGTCTCAATGTACTCGACCCTCTTCTGTGCCAACCAATGCAAGGCTTTGATTAACAACAAAGCTGTAACCATCGCTAGGAACGTAACAGAGAAGTCCTGCCGAAATATAGTGATTGCAAAGAGGATCTCCATCACCTCTCTCCAGGACTGCTCATTCAACCTCTCAACCTCAGCTTCACGAAGAGACCCAAGGAACAACCGTTTGATTAGTTGCCACAATATACACATAAAAACAAGGCCCATATTGAGTAGCAGCACCAAGCTGATCTTAGAGGTGGATAAATGCACCATAGCAGGATAAAACTGGCCTCTACTGCTGAATGCATGATAAATGACAGCTATCGTGGCGATGAAACTGAGACCGGCATAGGTTCGCAGCCTCATCATTTTGCTCTACCTGATACCCACACCACAATCAACAGAGCAGATTTTAAAATCTAGAATTAACATAAAAGGACTATATCTTCTTTAATAGATTAACCTCAATCTATCAGAATATTCAATTCGTCAATAAACAATAAAACATGCGCTGAGATCAATTGAAATTTAAAAAAAAAGAAGAAAGAGAAATGTAAAATTTCATAAAACTCATGTATTCTGTATCCAAATGAAAGGAACTTTACAAATTCAAACATACTATCAAGCTCAAAAAATATTCCTTATGTCGACCAAAACAAAAATAAGGAAAGGATAAAAAAGTTCAAGATTTCCCTGAAATTAATTCACTCCGCAACCAAACAATCAAATCGAGGAACTTCCAAAGTTTGAAAATTCCTATTCCTATATCTAATAAGGGGGAAAATGCAAAGGAGAAGAGAAGGGATCAGCTCTGACCCGAGAGAAACTTGAGGAATTTCAAGGGAAAATGGAACCGACAACGAGAGAGAGAGAGAGAGAGATACCTTTGCCTTCTTGGATTCTTCTTCCCTTTCGCAGGAGACCGCTTAACTGCAAATAATAACAAATTTTATCACAGAGCTTCAAATAAACATAAACATGACATAAATGGCTGCTTATTTACTACTCCTATAATTCTTTAGCAATTTTTGTTTGACGCAATTGTGGTCATCTTTACCAATAAATATAGTCCACGTGGACTCCAGGCCCTTACTTTTTTTTTAAAAAAAAAAAGAAATTCACTTCTAAAATCTAAAATCTAAAATTTAATTTTGCCCTCATTTATTTAGTTTTAAAATTTAGAAATATAAATAAATTGAAAATTTATAAATATATAAATAAATATTATGAAAGAAAGAAAAGGAAAAATTGTAGTAGTAAAAAAGTAAAAACTACTTACAAAGTTAAGTCCTCCCTCTCACGGCGTCACCGCTCACGGCTCACCTCCAAAATTGGCAGCGACACCGTTTGTTTCTCCCTCTTATCCTCTCATATCGTTTCCCTCATTTCCTTCTTTCTCCTTCAGCTTCTCTCCGCTGCAGCAATTCTCCTCTCATTTTGATTTTTCCACCATTTTTCCTTTCTTTTCTTTGCCCTATATTTTTTTATTATATATATTACTCTTTCTTTCTGCCATCCATTCTCCACTCGCTTCTTCCTCTTGCTTCAGCAAACTCGCACCTTTTGGTCAAATAGGTAAATATCCATTCCTTTTTCTCTTATGTACTGATTGGTTTTTTTGAGTTAATTTTGGATGACCCAGATTTTATTTGTTCATTTTTTTACTTCTCTACAAATATCTGTTCAATCTTTAATATTGTTACTTTGACTTAATTCTAATTGACAACTTATTTAGTTTTAGAATGCTGATCGAAAGATAGCTTGGAATTTTTGTTAGAGTCTATTGTGGCCACGAAGATTGTATTCATTGTTGTTTAGTATCATCTTTTCACTCATACTGCCCGATTTTCTCACTGTTTACATCAATTATGTTGTATAGACTATGGACTGATTATAAGAATGGGTCTTCCACTCAAATAGTTTTTGGTATTTGTAGGAAGATGGAATCTTTGATGAGATTTGTTGGTTTGAAATATTAAAGGTTAATCCTTGGATGTAAATTTGTGGAACTAGATGGTCTTGGATTGATGCTTGACCGAATTTTGATGACCTCTAATTCTTGTTTGCTGACTGACTTTCATTTTCTTCATAATTCTAGACAGAACACAAGAATTCAGCTTGAGCTTGATTGAGTTAATGAGAAAAAAATGATGTCTGAAGATGCTGGACAGATGTTGGTTGTTTATGATGATCCTTCAGATCAGCGATCCTTGTCTTTAGATGAAACCAGTAGCACAGAGGAATCACCTGATGAAACCCGGCTTTCTCTAGAAACCACCAATGATGCCATTCCATATATTGGGCAGAGATTTGCTACTCATGATGCAGCTTATGAATTTTACAGTGAATTTGCAAGGCGATGTGGGTTTTCAATCCGTCGTCATCGCACAGAAGGAAAGGATGGGGTTGGCAAAGGACTTACAAGACGTTATTTTGTCTGCCATCGTGCTGGCAATACACCTGTCAAAACCTCAAATGATGGAAAACCACAAAGAAATAGAAAGTCATCCAGATGTGGATGTCAAGCATACTTGCGGATAAGCAAAGTAACAGATTTAGGACCAGCTGAATGGCGTGTCACAGGGTTTGTAAACCACCATAATCATGAGCTTCTGGAACCAAATCAAGTCCGTTTCCTTCCTGCTTACCGAACCATATCAGATGCAGATAAGAACCGAATCCTTATGTTTGCAAAAACAGGAATATCAGTGCAGCAAATGATGAGGCTTATGGAACTTGAGAAGTGCGTGGAGCCAGGATATCTACCCTTCACAGAGAAAGATGTGAGAAACTTACTTCAGGCTTTCAGGAAATTAGATCAAGAGGATGAAAGCATAGATTTGTTAAGAATGTGCAGAAACATTAAGGAGAAAGACCCCAACTTCAAATTTGAGTACTCACTTGATTCAAACGGCAGGTTAGACAACATTGCCTGGTCATATGCATCATCAGTCCAGTCATACGATATCTTCGGTGATGCTGTGGTGTTTGACACAACTCATCGGTTGACTGCATTTGACATGCCACTTGGGATATGGATTGGAGTGAATAATTATGGCATGCCTTGCTTTTTTGGCTGTGCACTTTTACGAGATGAAAATTTGAGGTCATTGTCATGGGCATTAAAGGTAATTGAGCTTAATGCAGCTTTTTCTTAGTCTGTATAGTGTATTGTTGATTGTTGCCAGTTATGCTTGAATGCAACAAGTTTGCTCTATTTGCTCTTTTGATGTTTGAAAAGAGAGGACAGGGTGGGAGGGAAACATGAATTGTGCAACTGAATGATTTAATATTGGGGATAGATAGCTGGTGGTTTTAATGAATATGATAGATATAGAAAATGATGACTTTTTTCAATCATATTTGTTATTATAGAAGGTTCTTCTGCATGCAGTGTCTAAAGTATCTACAATATGATGTGATTTACTGACTTGATATGATTTAAGCAGAACTATGGTTTTGGAATACTAGGCAGTAAATTTGAGCATGACCTTTGTGTGAGGGAAAAGAAATGACGACGGAATGCAGGAACATCATTTCTGATTAAAAGTGTCTCTTATATAGAATATATTATTGACAATCCTCTAGAATATATTTATTCCAATATTTTATCCTTATATTTTTGGTGGCTTTCAATTTTTTTCTCTTTTTCTTTATTATTATATTTTCCTCTTTTATTTATTTATTTATTTGCGAGGCTTGCTAAACTAGTGTCTTTGTTTTCATATGTGAAAGGCGTTTTTAGGGTTTATGGATGGAAAGGCACCACAGACGATACTAACTGACCAAAATATGTGTCTCAAAGAAGCCATAGCCATTGAAATGCCTTCAACTAAACATACACTCTGCATTTGGATGATTGTTGCAAAATTTCCATCCTGGTTTAATGCTGTCTTGGGGGAACGTTACAACGAATGGAAGGCTGAGTTTTATCGACTCTACAATTTAGAGTCAATTGAGGATTTTGAGTTGGGCTGGAGGGATATGGTCAACTCATTTGGGCTACACACTAACAGACATATTTCCAACTTGTTTGCACTACGCTCGATGTGGGCTTTGCCATATTTGAGAAGCCATTTTTTTGCAGGAATGACAACAACTGGCCACTCAAAGGCGATTAATGCTTTCATTCAAAGATTCTTAAGTGCACAGACTCGGCTTGCCCACTTTGTTGAACAAGTATGCTTTCTCATTCTCTAGCTTCATTCAATCGGGTTGTTTTTTGGATATTTTGAATTTCAAACCTGAATTAAGTGCATCTAGACTTTCTTAGTTGTTCCTCTTTCAGGATTTAGTAAATAGATGATTTTGTACAGATATCAGATTGTTGCGATTCTAGATTAGTAAGTGGTCAAGTTTCTGGAATTTATACCCTGACTTACACTTTCATTAGTGTTACAGCTTATCTACTGGTCAAATATTATTAATTCTTAGATGCAAAGCTAGATTAGATGCTTGGTTTTGATATCCTTGCATTACATGTTAAACTATTCATGATTCATCAGTTAGGATTAAGGTTTCTCTGTACCCAAGCCTGCCTGACAAGTTCATTGATTTATGATTTTATCATTTGATGGAGCCAAATCTTCCCAGGCTGCAGTTTCTATTAAAATTTTTAGTTTGGAAGCCTGCTTATACCTAAATATGAATTTAAACCTTGTATCCTGCTCAACTAAATTTCATTATCATATCATCATCAGCATTACCATTATCATGATAAGGTTGAAATTTGGCTTCCTTACAATCAGTATTTTTTTCTTGAGCCGTGTAGATGCTATTGCTTGTGAGGCTTGATAAATCTATATGTTGTGTGATCTGGCAATTCTTCATTCTGCTCTGTTGCATTTGCCCTAGTTGATCTAACTTTATTTATTCAGGTTGCTGTTGCTGTAGATTTTAAAGATCAAGCTGCAGAACAACAGACGATGCAGCAGAATCTTCAAAACATTTGCCTAAAAACAGGAGCTCCAATGGAATCTCATGCTGCCTCTATCCTCACTCCTTTTGCCTTCTCTAAACTTCAAGAACAGCTAGTTTTAGCTGCTCATTACGCATCATTTCAGATGGATGATGGCTTTCTTGTAAGACATCATACAAAACTTGATGGAGGCCGAAAAGTATATTGGGTTCCTCAAGAAGGCATTATAAGTTGCAGCTGCCATCAATTTGAATTCTCTGGAATTCTTTGTCGGCATGCCCTTCGGGTGCTCTCAACAGGCAATTGCTTTCAGATTCCAGACAGATATCTTCCTCTCCGGTGGAGAAGGATCAGCACATCACCTACAAAGGTTCTGCATAATTCTCCAAGCGATCATACAGAGAGGATTCAGTTGTTGCAGAGCATGGTATCAACCCTTGTATCAGAATCTGCCAAGTCAAAAGAGAGGTTGGCTACTGCCACCGAACAAGTCACCATTCTTTTATCTCGCATAAGAGAGCAGCCAGTTGCATCGCAAGGTTTGCGAGATATTTCCCCTATTCATCGGAATATTTGACTCGAAACTATACATTCAGCAAACTCTGCAGTCCAGATCCTCTGGGTTGGCAGAAGGCTAATGACAGATTTTGATAAGGGAATTATGTTCATGTGGAGGGTTAGGAATGCAAGAGTTGATAGAGGGTTCGGCCTTTGCATACTAAATTTTGTAGTTGTTACATGCAATCAAATTATACAAGTTGCATTTCCTCGGCAGTATTTTGCTTTTGCCTGTTGGTAGGCATCATTTTGCATGCCTAGTGTTAGTCGGAGGGAAGGGAGGGCAAATCTTCTCGATGATGTTTACTGTGTACAATACATTTATAATTTATATATTATATATACACATAAAAAGGAGCTTATATAAATCTTCTATGATATTCATGTGTTTTTCCCTTTAAAAGAAAAATGGTCAATTTACTTTTGCCTAATAATAACACAATGAACTGACCCGACCTGGAACAAGGTTAACTTGTAAATACACCAAAAAGTTAACACAATGAATTCTCCCTTTAATTGAAATAGTTAGAGTTTAAAATTAGGTTCTCCATAATGAGGGCTCTCTCTTATTAATCTCGCTAATGGCTACTAATGAATCGCTCTCCAAAGAACAATTCATAGTACCATACCAATAATTCATAGTACCATACCAATAAGCAAGTAACAATCCAAATCTTATTACATATACTTCCGCAAATAGAGCATCTGGAACCTGACTAATACGTGCAGTAGAACATACAATAGCTTGTCCATGCTCATTCCTAACAATTGCTTCTAGCCCAGCCTCCAAACAAGATGAATCAAACGAGGCATCCGTATTGACCTTAAAGGATCCCGAACATGGAGGATTCCAAACCGTTATTGATACCACTCGATCTGATAGTCTTAAAAAAAGATTAAGAAGCTTTTACTTCAAAATAAAAAAAAATTCAAGAAGCTTTGGAAACTTCTCAAGTTTGGTACAAATTAAAACTTCCTTTTAAAAAAAAAAACAAAACTATTATTATCCTCCGGTATGTAGAATTATAAAATGGGCTTGAAGAAGCCCAATAAGTAAAACCCACAAAAGAACATTTTTGGTAGCATGTGGGCTTCGGAGCCCACTGGGTATCTCTAGATATGAAAGACGGAGGAGAGTAGCCGAGGAGCGAGCGAGAAGAGAGAGAGAGAGAGAGAAATGGCATCGACGGTGGTGAAGAGCGCCTTGAAGGCGATCCGAGAGAAAGGTCTCCGCAACTTTTTCAGGGAGCTCAAGGAAGAAGGCTACACGTACGTAATCCACTCTCTTCTCAATTTTAATGATTTTCCTTTTTTGTGTTTTCAGCTTTTGCTAGTTCTTTCTTTGATTGAGAAATGGAAGTCATTTTTATTTCTTTTGTTTTTCTTATTAATATTTACTGATTCTATATCCCTTTCTTCCTCCTCAGGAAGTGCATCTTTGATGGAAACCTTCTGTAAGTCATATTCTATTTCTTAATAATCTCCCAGCTCTTCTTCATTTATTTAATTATGTTTTTTTTTAAATTCTCTTATGCCACCAGAATATCGATTAGATTAAGCTATCCGATTTTCTTTTTTCATTACCACACTTTGAATGAGCTGAAAAACTGGAACTTTTACATTCCTTTATAAAGTAGTATAATTTAACCAAGGACTGGAATATGACTGGTTAGCAATCTACTTGATTAGGGGAGAGAAACATGGAGCTATGAATATTATTCCATTTCTATTATAGATTTCTGCTTCAATGATTCTAAATATAAGACTTTAAACAATTCTGGTTTCAATCGAGTAATTTAGTGCCTGCAGGGAAAATGATGGGTTCAGGGGGAATCGGTGATTTTCTGACAAAATTTATTGATAAGTCATGTCAATAAGATTCTTTTAATCCTTGATTATTAGAAACATTTGCTTTTAATCCATGCTATTAGCATTGGATATGATGGTAGGAAATGAATTTGGCATTTTCTACTTTCTTGGTGGCAGAGAAGTTGGAATTCCAATTTGTAATCAAATTAGGAGAGGAGTTACATGGGCAGTTTTTGGTGGAAAAATAATTTTGTATTGGAAAGAATAGAATTGCTATTATATCTGTGTTGGCATGTTAAACTGCAACTCTGCAAGCCTTTTCTTCTGAGAAAATCTTCTGCAGATTCATTGCCTTTGAATTGGAATTAATTGCTTGTTCAGCGTTCTTCACTTATACCTTTGTTTCAAATTTTGCTGTCTAGTATTATCTTCTTAGGAATGAATTCTTGAAATATGCATGCTGTGTTCATGAGGAAGCTCATATAATTCTAATTAATTCACTTATATTTGATGGTCTCAAAGTTTTTTTTTTTTTTTTTTTTTTTTTTTTTTTTTGGGCACAATAATGCAGTTTTGTTAGGCTTTTTGGGTTTCTTATCCCAAGCTACATCATTCTTCTCTCAGAACCCTTCTTAAAATATTTTTAATTGCTAACATTTAGGCTTTAGATATATGTTTGTGTTTATATCAAAAGGTTTTACAATTGCAGTGAGTTCTAAATGATATCACTTTCTTTATCTTTAATACTAGTAAATGAATATATTATGACAGTGAGAAAACCCACATATGTGAGTGAAATATATCTAATATGTATTTAATTTTTTTCGGTTCTAGTAGAGTTGTCAAACTGATTAGATTGATATTTATAGGCTTTATATTAGAGACATGCTTGTCATGAAGATCCAGATTCCCTTTAGTTTTTGATGATGAACCTGTTTATGTCGTCAAGCCGTTGTTCAAATTTTGTGGACAAGCTAAACTTTAATGAAGCTTAGTCACAGACAAAGATAATGACTTTTTGGCTGGTTTAGCTGGTTGATTGCATCTGAAAACTAAATAGAAGAGAGAATACTAGGCATGTATTGCTCACTTCCATTTGTATGTTCCATTATTTTCAGACTAATCCCTTTATATGGGATTTCATAAAGTTGTATGGTCTAGACATTTATCTTTTCATATACTATTAGCAACTCTATTTTGCTGTTCCTATGTTTATTGTTATTCTTTTCTATAATATAGCTTAACGTTCGTTATATTTTATTCTTATTTGTTCCTCATACCTCAGCAGTTTATATTTTCTATTAAATCTAAATATTACTCGAGTTCTGAAGTTATTGTGCATATAGTTCATCGTAATTACGTGTTTCGTCTTTGATAGCCCTTTCCTTGCTTGATCCAGGCAAACCAAAATCCACAACATAGGGGCAACACTTGTGGGTGTTGATAAATTCGGCAATAAGTATTATCAGAGCCTAGGAGACACACAAATTGGTCAGTTTTCTTCTTAATTTTTTCATATGAAGTACATGTTGAAATTGCAATACCAGTTTCAAGAAAACAGTGAAAAAGAATTGCAATCTGGAAAATTGCTAGAAGGATAATTATATGATTTATTCTGCACTCTTTAGCACCTTCAAATAATTAAGACTTCGCCTTCAGCTGTATTGCTTTAGATTATGGGTATTCATGTTTTGCAAGCATGCTTGGGTGTATTTATCTGTAACAATCAGCTTTATGCCAGCACTAGACATGTCTCTGTGTATGTAGTTATTGAGAGTTCATTGTCTGTTGTCAATGGTTATGACTTAAGCATACTATTCATGACATTTGTAGGAAGACACAGGTGGGTGGAATATGCGAAGAAGGATCGGTATGATGCTTCTCAGGTACCACCAGAATGGCACGGCTGGCTTCACTGCATAACTGATCACACAGGAGATGAGGCAAGTCCTGTTTCAACCATGTCATGTTACATTATGAGGAATATATGTGCTTAAAAATTGTTTTTTGCAGCTTTTGATGCTGAAACCTAAGCGGTACGGGGTTGAGCACAAGGAAAACTTATCTGGTAAGGGTAGTGAGTTCATCTACCATTCCAAAGGGCATGCACTTAATCCTGGTCAGAGAGACTGGACAAGGTACCAATCATGGGAACCCACCAAGCCTGAGTAATCTCAAATCCAAACGTTCTTTCGATTGCAAGCTCTGGATATTTCCCTTTTGTTTTTGATGAATAATCGTCTTGTATTTGTTTCAACAGTAGCTTTTATGCATCTGTTTAGTGCAAGAAGCTGTAAAACTCTTTTACTTGATGATTGATCCAATTGGGATGTTGACGATACACACTTTTCAGTTTTCACAACCATCAAATGAAGTTGTTTCGAGTTTAAATAAAGTATTTGCTGATTTGATGTTTTAATATCATTTATTTATACTAATGATGATAAATGCTTAAAATCTCATCAAAATCCAAAATTAAGAAGATTCAAAGGCTATTAATATTAAGCTCCTAAGAAAGATGATAACATTTTCAGACAAATTAACTGAAACAAGAAGATCTAAGCATTCAGTCAAATATGAATCAGAGGAATTTTAGAGTTGACTTGCACACCTAGTCATGGGTGGGCATTTGCATCTGCAATATCTTGGTAAATGAATACATTAAAGGAGATTTTAGAGTTTTCATTCATCATCTCTGAGACAAAAATATCTCCAACTTTTAAATTATTATCCTGCACAAATTCCTTCCAACCTCGACAGATTGTTGCATTTCGCTTTCCTATGATTTGCTGATGGTACTCAGCTGGCCATGATTTCCCATTCAGACAAAGGGTTACATCAGCATGTCTGAGGGACTTAGGGAAGTATGTCCTCGCAAATTCTTCTGGTATGAACTGCTTCAAAACAAAAAAGTATCAACAATTGGCAAGTAATTCAGAACTTATTCCGAAGTAGGAGAATCCTAAATGAAAATAAGTCTTGTAACAACATATTTCATCATCTGAAGTCAATGTTGTAAGCATAATTGGAGGATGAATCAAATGAAAAACTAACCAAGGCACTGTTGTAAACATATGATCGTCGTAACTTAACAACAAAAAATGGATTTTCAGATGTGTGGCCCATAAATGGTTGGCGGCATCCCTGTTGAGAAGATGAGGTTCCAGCTTGTGATCTTCTAAAGTCTGCCTCCCGACCTCTTTCTATGAACACTTTGAATGTTGTTTCAGTTGGATTGATCAACTCAAAAGCACAAATATCACCAACTGTTAAGTTGTTATCTCGTACAAAATTAGTCCAACTAAGATGTACAAAAGGTAGTCCATTATATTTGCGGCAAGAGTAGTACGTAGCAGACCAAGTTTTGCCGTTAGTACAAAGATATACATCACCTCGATCCTTCAGATGTTTCCTGGCAAATTCTGAGGGTATACACTGCAACACAGAAGAAATCACAATTTTTACAACATAGATGATAAAACCTCAAACACTCTGTATTCAGACAGGAGTAAGAAAAATTGTTGCAAGTTTTGCTCAACATTATGTTGGAGTAAACACAATCGATAAGGATTTAGCATGTTTCTCAATGGATAACTTACTCACCAAGCAATAGTTGCCCCCGGCAGCAAGGCCTACTGATGTAGATTGCATGACAAGCATGAAGTATGGATTGTTGGATTTGAAACCAGCCCTTTGAAAAACCTTGGATTTTTCATAAGAATTCAATTGTCTGTATACCGTTGTCGACTTCCTCACACGTTTTCCAAATGAAGAGTAGCTGTTAGGCATCAAGCCTCTTTGACTTCTGTCACCAGAATGTCTTCTCGTCATCTTATAAGGCCTACCACATTGCAGTCGTGGTTTCTCTCGTCTGCTTGTAGGAATATCATCTATTATCTGTATGGAGTCCTCTTCAGATTCTTCTTCAATCTTCACTTCTTGTTGCTGAATTTCCTCATTGTCGTTGGCATGCGGATATTTGATCTCTGAAGCC
This sequence comes from Corchorus olitorius, assembly GCA_001974825.2. Taxonomy (NCBI): domain Eukaryota; kingdom Viridiplantae; phylum Streptophyta; class Magnoliopsida; order Malvales; family Malvaceae; genus Corchorus; species Corchorus olitorius. The sequence goes on from AWUE01018993.1 coordinate 24,722, forward strand.
TTTCTGTCAAATATGAGAACATGGAAATGGGAATTCCCTTCAAGTCTAAAGACTAAGAAGTACCCGTGCTGCATAGAGTAATGTTGTGCAAATTTTTCCCAACCATTTTGCAGCCAAATTTTACCATCACATTTAGCCAATTCTACTTCCCACAATGGGCCAGTCGGGACCTTCAAGAATACCGGGCTTGACAGAGTATTCCCATACTCTCTTGCAAACTTTGAAGGAATTCCCTGTTAACAAAAACGAGAAGATTGTTTTACCTACTTTGAATCTGATTTTTTAGTATGAATATATATATGGAAGAAAAGGCAAAATTCAAAATGAAAAGTAATTTAAATCTCATTTTTCATTAGTCAAAGCCCAAAGGACATGAAAAGAGAAAAGCAAATTAGCTCACAAGTAGAAGAATATCTTCATTCAACTATAGAAGAGAGTAACAAACTTACAAGTTTGCCTTCCCGAATAGCATCTTCAAAAACTACCTTAAAAAAGTGTGGTTCTGGCGAATGGCGATTGCATCTACCATATTGAAGGGCCATTGAATTTAACCTGAAGAACTTAGAATATTTATTACTTGAAATAGAAACCTACTTTTAACAACTAAGTCTAAAACACATATATAGATGGTTAAATATATATACATCGATCATATAAAGTTACTTGCAGAAACGGAAAATTCTCTGTGTTAACTGCAAAATTCCACTGTTTGTTGACATTTGAAGAGGTCAGCAAATCTGACTATGAAAACCATGGACATTCTGACTATGTACCAGTCATCTTTTCTCACTACAACACTCTTTCTATCACATGCAAACCGGCCCTATCAAAATTTGAAATTAATTGCAGACCACATTATGTAAATGGAACTGATATATAATTTGAAGCAGAGAGTAATTTAAAGTTATACTGGAACTAATCTTCTCTGTTTCAGGAGGAATGCTTTCCAATTTAACATCCGAAAATAGAAAAATCACCATTAACACGAATAAAGAAAGCTATCATATATATTCATCTTCTTCAGCCCTACATCAAATGACAACTCATATAAGCTACTTTATTTTATCAACTCAAACACGCAAATCACCAACTTCAAGTTCAAAGTGATTGTCTCGTCCTCCAACCACCAAAGAGCTTGGCTCTCGGTCTCTGATTTGTTTCGTTTTCTCCACGGCAACACTCTTTTTCTTTCCGTCTGTCATGCAAAGGATCACGTCCTCATCTTGGATTCATATTTAGAATAAATATTTATCTGTTGTCATATATATGTTATTTCTTGTCTCAGTTTAGCATGCAAAAAGTTTCTTTTTAAGTATTTGTTACGTAATTAGTTTGTCATGTGAACAGGACACTATTGGTAGAAATCATCACAAATTCTTAAATAAATGAAAAAGAAAAATTAACTGGGTTGGATGTGAGTAATTAAGGTATCCCATATCTTTTAAGCAAGGTTTCCAGTTCAATTATTCTAAATGGATAAAATAGGAGTTATAAATGGTTAGTACCTTAATAAGGTTTATAAATTAACATAATAAGGTTAATGAAAAGTTTTATAAGGTTATTATATAGAAATTATAAAGCCTATAATATTAATAACATAGCTTAATAATGTTATTAAAAAAACCTTATAATTAAGATCTCTAAAGAAGGTTGATAAGGTTACTAAAAAGCATATTCATGTCGTTAAACATATTCAATTAGATTTCTAATAAACTTACAAGGTTAACAAAAAGTTTAATAAGTTACTAAAATGCTTTATAAGGTTACTAAAACCTTAACGTGATTACTAAATACTTATCAAGTTTTTTAAAAAATTAATGAGGTCAATAAAGTTACTAAAACTTAGTATTCTTACTAAAAAACTTTATAAGGTCACTAAAAACATAATAAGGTCATTAAAAGAGGTTGAATTAGATTACTAAAAGACTTATAAACTTGCTAAGATCTTGATAAGGCTAAAAAGATTTTTGTAAAGTTACAAAAAAAGTTTAGCAAGATTACTAAAACGTTAATAGGGTTACTAAAGTTCTTATATGGTTACTAAATAGTTTAGTAGACTTTCAAAATTAAATTACTTATAAGGTGACTAATTAATCTTAATCAGGTTACTGAAAAAACTTGATAAAATTGTCAAAAAGTTTACTACAATCAAATGCAATTTATTCAGATCATAAGTGATAAAATCATTACTTTTAATATTAATCAATTACTACTAATTACTAATTCTCTGTATGAATTTTCCATTCCATAATAAAAATTATTACACCCTTCATAATTGTTTTGCATTGGGCCACAGAGAGAGTAATTTACATCCAAAACTTTGTAAAAGCTGCAACAGATTTCCCAACATAATTGTTTGAATTGTTTTTCATTCCCAGACAACGACCGGATTATAAACTAATCTATTATGTAAAAGTCAACTAAAATGACGCGAGATTAAGAGGATTAAGCCCATGAGTACTTATGTAAATATGATCAATTTAACCTTATATCAGAACTTCTTAAATAGATATATGTATGAAACAAAAAGATAAAAATTTTCGGGTAGAAAAAAACAAAGTAAGAGAAAGATATCCAACTCTTTTTTTTAGAAGAACTTGTTATGTGTATATATAAAATGAAAAAATTCAAGTAAAAAATCATGACTCACATGAAAAGGAAGCATATAGTTAGCCGTTGCTCAAATTTAAGAAAAGATCTCGAAATTAAACATCAAATTCCCTCTTGATCATTCATCTACAAACAAAGTTTCATCACATTGATAATTTTCCAATAAATTAATTACACTACAAGAAAACTGGCAAACAAAAACGGAAAATAGAAACGGAAATGGGCTTAAATTCCGTTGCAAACAGACCAGAAACGGAATTACACACGGAAAGTTTTCCGTCTCCTTTTGGCTCGTCGCAAATCATCAGACACGGAAAAAAATCCGTTTGAAAAGTTTGACACGGAATATTTCACGGATTTATCAATACGCAATCATAAATTTTTGAGTACTTTGCAACAGAATCAAAAACGGAATTTGCAATAGAATCAAAAACGAAACTCTATCTATGATACTTTGCTAATATCATTGCAAATTCCGTGTCAAATTTTAGCATTGAAATTTGAAACGAAATTTAATTCACATTGCTTGTGAAAATATAACCAGAATTCCGTTTTTGAGCATAATTTTTTTTATAATTCATTTAACAAAAATTATATTAATATTAAAATAAAACTTGATTGAAATTAAAATATATGAATATATATTAAAATTTTGTTAATTGTGCGATACAAAAAGAAATCAGCTTCAAAAAAGCATTTCACTAAAACTAAACCCTATACAAAATAAAGGCATTTTCTAGATCATTGCAAGTTAGTGATCAATACAAAATAAATGCCTCGTCTAGATAATGGCAAATTAAGGACCTATACAAAATAAGAGGCTGCCTTTCTAACTTAATGCATTAGCAATATATTTTCCCTACCCTAAAAGCTGCTTGTAACTTGTTCAAACTGCTACAAAATCCACCTGCATGAATTCATGACGAAATTCCCAAAGTCCAAATTAGTCTCATCATTTACAATAAAGAAGCAAAAGTATCTATTATACCTTGAACTAGAATAAAAATAGAGTAACAATTCAATCAAAGGTATTCCCTGCAATTAAGGATACAAAAAATATATCTATAATAAACAAGTAATTCTTAAGCAATGTTTAAAAAAGATTCATGTAAACTGAAATTTCTAAGCATCCAGCTCCAATTACATAAACATGATTTCAAGTCTCACTGTCTCATGCTGGATTAGGAGGATCTATCATGCTGATGAGATAAATTACATTCAATGTTAGGTTAAGTAATTGGAAGTAATGACAAGTTTTAAATAGGGATACGAAAAAATTGACATGTATTTGGATGGTAATTGAAAAAAAATCAAACTACATTAAAATTAGAGGATCATTATAGAGTATGTTAACATCTAGAACTTACCATGAACTCTGAACACTAATCATTCATCTTATAATGGCAAAATCACAGGAATAAAATTCTGGCACCTGAAACATATTGTTTAACACTAATACTATCATGAGGCACCGGAAGAACATATTTCTTTATATTTTCCACAAATATTAATCATAACCAAAGAAAACATGTATCCAACAGATCAGAGAGAAACTAGAATGGTAAAATGGGAGGAATATATAAGTTACCTCGATTCATGTTTGGCGCGAAGAGTCTGCAAGAAGAAAAAGAATATTTTCCATTAGTAAAATGGAAGTATCTATGGAGGGAATGTTGAAATTTAATATCTTATAACAGTTTAATCTAAAAGGTTTCAAGTCAGTATCTATAGAAGGAAAGCTGAAATTTAATATCTTATGACAATTTAAACTAAGTTAATTAGTATTTGATCATCAATGGATTTAGAAAAGCTTCGTAGCAACCTGGAATAAGACTTAGGAACAACAACTAAATATCCAATATCCAAGGGAGAAATTGTGAATGGGAGCAAGACATTTTTATATATTTAATCAAGAGATCATATTGCAAAAAATTAAATGTGGCAATTCATAAAGACAAAGATAGCAGCCAAACTAAATTAACTAAAAGAAATCCACCAATGAAAGTCATCATATGTTGATGCATGCCATATTTTTTTAATCTTTTAATCATATATCTTAATCTAAATGCTATTCATTTATCGATGAATGCCACATACCAAAATATGACCGAGACTTTAAGATGAGCAGGCTTCCAAAAACCATAGATACTTCCATTGGAATAAACCCCAAACCTAACATAATAATTTTTAGAAAAAGGAAGTCCTGCAATGGATAGTGTTGCGCCAAAAATCTCTTGCTAGAGTTTTCGCGGAGAATTCTTTATGACAGCATAAGGGCGTGCCAGTCAATTTGCTGAAATTGACAAAGAGGTAGTAAAAACTGGATCTGGTGCGCGGAGCAGCAGATTAAAAGATCAGAGCGATTGTAGGGACTGGATCAAAGTCACACCGGAGCATCTAAATCATTGGATCCACAAACAATTGTTCTTCATAACTGGGCCTTCCTCTAACTGGATCAGATCTGGGAGATCTGCTTTGATTGCAATTGAAATTGAAAAGAAAATAACAATTTGATTTGTTATTTCTGAAAGAGAAACACGTGAACTGTGTTTTTATGTCCGGAGACAAGATTGAAACAAGAGAAAAACACTAAAAGAGTGTTTGAATGTCCTGAGACAAGATCTAAGCAAGAAAAATATGAAGAACGAGTAAGAACTCGTGATGAACAAGAGGAAAATGGCGCAGAGCCAGAGAGAAAATAAGCACGGAGCTTGTTTTTTGCGCGGAGCAAGTTTGTAGCTTCAGGAGCTGAATTTGAGATGAGTGATATCTGCCTAAAACCTGAGAATGGCCTCCCTTTATATAGGGGACGGTTTGGGCTTTGGCATTAATGGGCTTGCCTTGCTGAGAAAGGCAAAATCCTCCTCCTATGCAGTTGACAGCTTCCAGGAAAGTGCAGTGAAGCTTCTTTCTTCTTCTGATTGCCTCCAACTGATGGGGAGAGGGAAAAATAGGTGTCAGGGCGCCACATTGCTTGGATGTGAGATGGAAGTCTGCCTCCTAGGTGGTTGATGACAATTCTTCCTTCTGCGTATCACATTGCAGCAGGCTTTCGTTGCTTCTTTTGTGCTGAATTTAGCTAATTTGACTAAGTAGTGGCCAATTGACATCATGAATTGAACTTTGAACATCAAAGCCACGAAATCACTCATACTTAGCCATATTTAGCTCTTCAAATCATGGAAATAATAATTAATTAAGAAAATGGCTTAAACCGGGGTGAGAAAGCCACATGTCCTTAACTGAAAAGAATGCAAAAGTTGCAAACGATCTCGGAATAACCAAAATTTCACCAGTATGCTTAGATTATCTCCATAAGACTATGAAAAAAATTTCAAGTGAATTCGAGCTCTCCTTCATGGTGAACTTGGTTTCACTCCCCAAAACGTCCTTAACTGAAAACCGGGCATAAGTTTTTACTCCGATGTCAGAATAGGATGAAATTTTACCAAGATGATCTACATAGCTCAAGGATCATCATGGTATGCTCCTTGGTAGAAATCGCAGCTCTAGCCTCTTCAATTGATCAATTTTACCGTTTTGTCCTTAATTGAACAAAACACAAGTTGCAGTTTCGCCTCCCGGGGAGGGGAACAAGGCTAGGCGATTTCTCCACTATGGTTGGTCGACTATATGGAGGAGGTGTGAGGTTGAAAATCTCATGCCTCTCTCACGTGCACAGATGTTTCTCTTGCTGACAAACTTTAGCTCTTTGCCACCTTCCTGCATGAAGAGAAAAATATCTCTCTGCAGGGCAGAGGGCGGCCTCTCCTCTGTATAGGAGACGACTTGGGCCTTGCTATGTATGTCCATGAGGTATTTTTCATCTCATGGGCAGATGACAAGCAATTTTCCTTTTTTACTTTGTTTGCCTCCTTAGCAGGCAGCAATATCAAAGGAAACTGCTTCCGATTGACTTTCTTTGCCACTCTCCTATTTTTGGGCGGCATATATGGAAATAATAATAATAATTTCGAAATTATTATTATTTATTAATAATATC
>AWUE01018994.1:0-7500 GCA_001974825.2 Corchorus olitorius
ACATATTTTTTTAAAATTAAATATTATATTTTTTTTATAAGTAATAGTCAAACATTGAGATTGGTTGACCAAGAGTATAGACATCTGTTGCGCCAAAAATCTCTTACTAGAGTTTTCGCGGAGAATTCTTTATGACAGCATAAGGGCGTGCCAGTCAATTTGCTGAAATTGACAAAGAGGGTGTAAAAACTGGATCTAGAGCGCGGAGCAGCAGATTAAAAGATCAGAGCGATTGTAGGGACTGGATCAAAGTCACTCCGGAGCATCTAAATCATTGGATCCACAAACAATTGTTCTTCATAACTGGACCTTCCTCTAACTGGATCAGATCTGGGAGATCTTCTTTGATTGCAATTGAAATTGAAAAGAAAATAACAATTTGATTTGTTATTTCTGAAAGAGAAACACATGTACAATGTTTTTATGTCCGGAGACAAGATTGAAACAAGAGAAAAACACTAAAAGAGTGTTTGAATGTCCTGAGACAAGATCTAAACAAGAAAAATATGAAGAACGAGTAAGAACTCGTGATGAACAAAGGGAAAATGGCGCAGAGCCAGAGAGAAAATAAGCACAGGGCTTGGTTTTTTGCGCGGAGCAAGTTTGTAGCTTCAGGAGCTGAATTTGAGATGAGTGATATCTGCCTAAAACCTGAGAATGACCTCCCTTTATATAGGGGACGGTTTGGGCTTTGGCATTAATGGGCTTGCCTTGCTGAGAAAGGCAAAATCCTCCTCCTATGCAGTTGACAGCATCTAGGAAGGTGCAGTGAAGCTTCTTTCTTCTTCTGATTGCCTCCAACTGATGGGGAGAGGGAAAAATAGGTGTCAGGGCGCCACATTGCTTGGATGTGAGATGGAAGTCTGCCTCCTAGGTGGTTGATGACAATCCTTCCTTCTGCCTTTCACATTGCAGCAGGCTTTCGTTGCTTCTTTTGTGCTGAATTTAGCTAATTTGACTAAGTAGTGGCCACTTGACATCATAAATTGGACTTTGATCATCAATGCCACGAAATTACTTATACTTAGTCATATTTTGCTCTTCAAATCATGAAAATAATAATTAATTAAGAAAATGGCTTAAACCGGGGTGAGAAAGCCATATGTCCTTAACTGAAAAGAATGCAAAAGTTGCAAACGAAGTCGGAATAAGCCAAAATTTCACTAGTAGGCTTAGATTATATCCATAAGACTATGGAAAAAATTTCAAGTGATTTCGAGCTCTCTACCATGGTGAACTTGGTTTCACTCCCCAAAACGTCCTTAACTGAAAACCGGGCATAAGTTTTTACTCCGATGTCAGAATAGGATGAAATTTTACCAAGATGATCTACATAGCTCAAGGATCATCATGGTATGCTCCTTGGAAGAAATCGCAGCCTCTAGCCTCTCCAATTGGTCAATTTTACCGTTTTGTCCTTAATTGAACAAAATACAAGTTGCAATTTCACCTCCCGGGGAGGGGAACAAGGCTAAGCGATTTTTCCACTATGGTTGGTCGACTATATGGAGGAGGTGTGAGGTTGAAAATCTCATGCCTCTCTCACGTGCACAGATGTTTCTCTTGCTGACAAACTTTAGCTCTTTGCCTCCTTCCTGCATGAAGAGAAAAATATCTCTCTGCAGGGCAGAGGGCGGCCTCTCCTCTGTATAGGAGACGACTTGGGCCTTGCTATGTATGTCCATGAGGTATTTTTCATCTCATGGGCAGATGACAAGCAATTTTCCTTTTTTACTTTGTTTGCCTCCTTAGCAGGCAGCAATATCAAAGGAAACTGCTTCCGATTGACTTTCTTTGCCACTCTCCTATTTTTGGGCGGCATATATGGAAATAATAATAATAATTTCGAAATTATTATTATTTATTAATAATTTCGGCCTTAATTAATTAATTACAGAATTTCCTAATTCAATTAGAATCAGGGTGGTGCGAAAACTAAGTTTCTTCAGGATTTGTAATCAAATCTTGACCACTCATCTTGATATAAATCATGTGAAGACCAATTCACCCTCAATTGTAAATTGAGGTATAAACAGATAGTTAATTTGATCCTGCAATACGATAGTTAATTTGTATAAAAACACAACACAAATTTCTGAATTCATGTTTTATCAAGTTCGGAGTTCAAGAAATCAAAACCAGCAGTGACCATGAATTAGAAAGAGAAACAAATACGTACTAAACCAATGGATGAATAAAAAAAAAAGGATATCGTTACCATAAACAAATATGTACAAAGTACTCCTAGGAAGCTTCCCAAGGATCGCAGTTCAATAATAAAGGAGTTTAGCAAAGGATATCGAGACCTGCCATGATGTTCAATGACAACAGAGTTAAATTAAACAGAATGTATAGTTGATTAATCTTTAAGAATTCTAGGTAATGAACATTAAACTCTTACAGCTATTAAGAGGCCTATCTGAACTGAAGCAAAGACTACTCCTAGAAAGGCTCCCAGGCATGCAACAAAGTCAAATTATCAATCTTCCATATCAAATTTGCTGCCTGAACATCAAGTAGCCTAACCAAGAAAATTACCAAAACCGCGTAACACCGGAAAATCCCATCAATTCCTTTTTTTATTGAGAGAAATTATCAAAATTTATTAGAGAGAAGAAAAACAAAAAGTGAGAAGAATAGTTTATACATACATCAGATCCATTTTTGAAAGACCGAACAGCAGAGATCCTGTTGACGGCAATGCAGAGAATGGTAGTCGGACGCTAAAGCAGCGGCAAACTACCAAGAACGGGTCGGGTCTCGATCTCAGTCTGCCATTCAAAGATGCTATCGGCACTGGATCTCCATTTCTCGCCATTTTTGTTGACCTAGATTCCGGATTCTGGTGGGAGAGGGGTTGTGCGAGAAAAAAGTTAAGGGAAGATTTAAACCTTTGTTCGAACAAGCTTATATGAGTATTTCCTTTGTTCGAACAAAGATTTAAACCCTAACCCAACTAATTTAAAGATTTAAACCCTAAAAAAAATACAAAGAAAATACTTGCTGGATTCATCGCATAAGAAAAAGAAAACCAAAGGCTTGAACTCACGATTTTACTATTATAGAGAGAAGGCGTACTGGGTTGTTGAGGAGAAGAAGTGAACTGGATTCCTGCGGGGAGAGGGGTTGCAGGAGAAAAATGATGAAAGGTAACAAGCGAGGGATGGGGGAGGCGGAGTAGACTAAGAAAGAGAGCAAACTGAGAGTAGGGTTAAGATTTGAAGAAAAGGAGTAGCGTAGGGATAAGAAATGGATGGTTAAGATTAAGTGGGGCTAAAAAATTATAAGGGGTTTGAATTTGGCTTAGTTTAAAATAAATATGTTTCCAATTCCGTTTTTACGAAATATATAAGGCGCGATTTAACCAAAAAATAAAGAAATGTCAAGCGGGAAATGGGTGCCGCCAAATTAATTTTCATTAGTCACGGAATCAGGAACGGGTATTGTTAAAAAAACAAACTTTCAATATAAATTTCCATCCAGAGAAAATAATAAATATTCAAATATTAAATATAAATTTTCTAAATTAATTATAATCCATTTGTCCAATTCTAAATTTGACTAGCAAATTTATTAAATTTATTATCATTTGGAAGCGGATTTAGACACGGATATGTAGTTTCCGTGTTAAATTCCGTTTCAAATGAAATAAAAATTTATTTATAAAATAATTTTATTATTATCAATTAGAAGCGGATTTAGACACGGATATGTAGTTTCCGTGTTAAATTCCGTTTCCAAATGAAATAAAATTTATTAATAGAATTATTTTATTATTATCAATTTGAATCGGATTTAGACACGGATCTGCAGTTTCCGTGTTAAATTCCATTTCCAAGTGAAATAGAAAATTAATTTATATAAGATAGTGTTTTAATATATTCACTTCTTAGATTTTTGGATTGTCCATTTATAATTTCCACGTTATAATGCATCAATTTATAAAGCAAAAAGAATGAATCAATTTTGAGAACCATTGTCTTTAATTATAATAATAATTATGTTCATTTGATATTATTACCATACGATAAAAATTTATTACATATTATCATTTGGAAGCGGATTTAGACACGGATATGTAGTTTCCGTGTTAAATTCTGTTTCCAAATGAAATAAAAAAATTTATTTATAGAATTTAGTACTCATCTTCATCATTTGTAGTACTTGAAGCATCTTCATATTCTTCTTTCTAAGCCATATCGTCCTCCTTACACCAGGATGTTTTGGGATGGAAAGACGGTAGAACTGATTAAGGCAGATGATCGACCATTAGCTATGGACTCTAACATGGTAGAAGCCCGATATTTATATACGTAATTAGTGAGGTTTGGTTCTGAGCTAGAAAGTCACTCTTGGTAAATCGGCGGAACAAATATCTTAGGCAGATCCCCAAATTCAATAGTTAGTTTTGATTCCTTTTGGGTCAAATAACTGCAGTACTTGTTTTGTAACAATAACTGTCGGGGCTTGGTTAATCTCATCATCTGTAATGCTTCGTTTGCTTCATCGCTTTCATGCTTCATCATTTTCACTAAAAGTTGAATCAAGACTTTGTCTCGCAAACGGCTATCAAATAAAGGTCTAATGTTCGGAAAAGGTCAAATAGGTATATGATCTGGGTGAATTAAGTACAAAATGAATAGGTCGGGCACTTATTTAACCTCCGGAAAAGGTCAAATAGGTATCTGACCTATACGATATGGGCCAATCAAGTACAAAATGGATAGGTCAGGCACCTATTTAACCTTTTTTTGAGGTTAAATAGGTGCCCGACCTATCCATTTTGGACTTAATTGGCCGAAATCGAAAAGTTGAGGTATTGATTTGACGTTTTCGAAACGTTAGAACCATATTTGACACTTTTATCGAAGGTCGAGCCTCTAATTGAACTTTTAGCCAAGTTATAACCATTAATAAAGTATCCTGGCAATTGCGCCATTTTGTTGGGAAAATATATATAATTTTTGTATTTCTTTGAGTTACAAACGGAATCAGAAACAGGAAACTTAGAATTGGATTTTACAACGGGAAAAAAAAATATCCATCGCAAAATCCGTGGCTAAATTGTGTGTCTAATTCCGTTTTTAAATAGACGCGGAATTAGAAACGAAATATTGGTGGGAAATGCGCCTCACTACGCGCGCATATTAGCATCAGTATTACAAACGAAAAATTTTGTTTCTAGGATTTTCAAACGGATTTAGGAACAGAACCTGTTTTCCAGCTTTTCTATTTCAAATACCGTTTCAATTAGAAACGGAAAATTTCCGTTTCTAAACGGCGTTTCTATTTGCCAGTTTTCTTGTAGTGTTATAGCAAATCCTCATCAAAAGCATACAAGAAAATTAATAAGCGGCATGTTAACTATCCCTCTGAAAAACTAGATTTTAAGGAATATATATATAATGCAATAAGATATTGTATTATATGATTTACCATGGTTTGGGAATCCATATACTATATAGTTATATACACAGATGACATAAAGCTAGCAAATGGTCAGAAAGATTAAAACTGATTTGACATGCTTATATGTATTTGGTTGTATAAACGTAAATTATGTTGTCCAGTAATCTACAGGTAATTAGTTGGCTTCCCTCAAGAAAATATCTGTGATCAAGGTATTTTTACCAAAAAAACACAGAGACCAATTCTTGGAACATGGTTGTTTGCTGTTAGACTAATTCGAATGTCAAGCAGAAAAAGAGAATTAGAAAAGTTAGAACAATTAAGGATTACAACTAACAAGGAATTTGTTTTTACTCATGAAGTTTGAGAGACGGAGCCAACTCTTCCATAAAGGTCAGCCTACATAATAATGTATTTATTTTCGCTTTTGAGCTTTGGCAATATTGTTTTGTGTAAGTTAAGATTCTGCATATATATTAGTGTAATCAAGAGTTTGTTTCAGTTTCTAAAACCTTCATAAAGCAGAAAATTTTGTGTTTACCAAAATTTTTTTGCCCTAACAATATTGATTTCAACATTGAAACCCGTCACCGTCGTCCAATGGCTAGAATTTAAGCCTTAAAATCTTGGATGCTTACCATGCACAGAGTTTTAAAGTTCCAACAGAACTGCATAGAGGAAGAGACTGAGATTGACACAACAGCCCCATAAGAGAAAATGAGTTATGGGTTGAGCTGTTTCCCATGCAACCCGAGAATGGAATGTAGATGTTAAGTATGCAGTGGGCATTATTACAAGGGAGAAACTATTTTTTATTCAGAAGCACCTCCATTTGCTGTTTATCTTCAGTTTTCTCTGTCTATAAATATGGCAGCTGCACCTGCACACTTCATTCAAACCACAACAATTCTAATTTGTCTCTCTTCAAAATTTCATCAGTTTCCTTCTTCATTTTTTTCTCTTTTAACTCATGGCTGAATCCATCGCTCACTTTACTCAACTTTATCGAACTCATCGTCAATGCTTGATTGAGTTTATCACGTGTCCAGATGCCCAATGTCCAAAAGTTCCTGGTGGATTCCCACTTTCTGATGAATATCCTGGATTTCCATTTGCTCCTCCTCCCGCAGATGATCCAGATAAGGCAGAGTACCGTACCTTGCAGGGAAAACACCAGAATGCTCGACAAGCAATGTTTAACGAGGCTGAAAGGCTCACAAGGGCCACTCAGATCATCGTCTCCACTAGGGAGGAGGCGAGCATCTACAGAGATTGTGGCAAAGAGTGGGGAGTGGAATTCACTTTTCCTCCAGAAATGAATGTAGCAACCCAGTTTAGGCTTTTCAATATACTGCGGTCGCCGCCGTCGTACCAAGTGGGGGCGTCGGGCTCAGGCGGGCAGTAATATGCAGGTATTACTAAAACATTCCTAAACTTTAAACCACATGCAGGTGCAGCCTACATGGCTTAGATTAACTGAAGAAAAACATAGTATAGAGAGTTCCTAGTTAAACTAGAAAACAGAGTGTTCCTAGTTTAAGGTACAACATGCATAAACTTTAAAACTAAACAATGTTGTGGTGCTCTTTTTCCGTCCAGATATTACTGCCCGTCCGAGCCCGACGCCCCCCCTTGGTACGACGGCGGCTACCGCAGTATATTGAAAAGCCTAAACTGGGTTGCTACATTCATTTCTGGAGGAAAAGTGAATTCCACTCCCCACTCTTTGCCACAATCTCTGTAGATCCTCGCCTCCTCCTTAGTGGAGATGATGATCTGAGTGGCCCTTGTGAGCCTTTCAGCCTCGTTAAACATTGCTTGTCGAGCATTCTGGTGTGTTTTTCCTGCAAGGTACGGTATTCCTCTGCCTTGTCTGGATCAATCTGCGGGTGGAGGAGCAAATGGAAATCCAGGATATCCATCAGAATGTGGGAATCCACTAGGAACTTTTGGACAATGGGCATCTGCAAACGTGATAAACTCATTCAAGCATTGACGATGGGTTCGATAAAGTTGAGTAAAGTGAGCGATGGATTCAACCATGAGTTAAAAGAGAAAAAAAGGAAGAAGGAAACTGATGAAATTTTGAAG
>AWUE01018994.1:12500-35292 GCA_001974825.2 Corchorus olitorius
CCAGTTAGGTGTAAATCTGGAGAGAGAATAAAATGAATTAAATGGTCACATCAAATTGAGAAATGTGCACTGTGTAAAAGATGGTCGCTAGAAGAAAAAATAACGAATGACATATTTCACGTGATTGAAAGCGTTCCCACAACATTTATCGGAAGCGTTCCCACAACACTTATTGGTTTCGGAGCGGAATTGTGGTGTGCATTAAATGCAATTTCAAAACTCCTTTTTTTTTATGGTGGCGTTGAATGAATAAATCTGGGCTCGTCGGGCCTGCTCCGTAATAGAGCATAATGGAATTTGGACATACCCTTTTGAAACTTATTAGAGCATTTATTTTTAATAAATTGGACTTTAGAAAAGTGGGCCATTATTGATTAGCTGATTGTAAGTTTGTTGTATAATTTTTTTTGTGGGTTTTGGTAGGAGTGAAGCAAACTATCCCTTAACGAGAAATGATAAAAGCAATTTATTATTGCATATAAGTGGAGGAATAGAAGTTTGATGAAATAAATTAATGAGACATGACGTTTTGACAGTTTAATTTTGATGTTGGGATTAAACATTTGCAGAGGAAAATGAATTATGTTAATGAGACATGACTTGTAGTGGTTGTAGTAGATGTATTATTAATGATAGGTTCATGGTGATAAGTTAGATTTGTTTGTGGTTTACAATGAGATTGTGGTGTTGGTGTCAGTTCTTTTGGTTTATTTTGGTAAGAGTAATATTCGTTTCATCTCTGCATTTGAAGAATCGACTTGTGCGGTGCTGTGGTGAAGGTAAGTCTTACTAATATTTTCTGATTGAAAAAATATAATGTCATAGGTAGATTTCATTTATGTGAAGATTTAGATGGAAATTTAATTTTGGTAGGTAAGAAAAATCTAATTTGCATATTTAAAAGTACGAGTGTAGAATGATTATTTGGTTATGTGATTTGTAAAATGTAAAGTAAGTTTGTTCGTGTAAGAAATTTGAAGAAACCTTACAATTATGTTTGTGCAGGTAAAAAATGCAAACAAGCAGGGGGATTTGATCTAAATGAAGCATTGGCATATGAAGACGATGAATATGTTGTCAATGCTGAATAGGACTATACACAAAATGCAGGGGGAACAATCTATTTGGGTTTAATGTATTAAGGGAGGAAGAACGAGTTCCACATCCATTTTCAAACGAGGTGGATGTGGGAAGTTTGAGACCTGAAGATGTTGTTGGGAAATTTTTATTTTGACAGTGTGGTTGAAACAACCCAATTTTATACAACATATGCAACTCATATGAGTTTTAGTGTGAAGAAGGAGACATTTACACTTGATCCATTTTTAATAATAACAAATGCTTATCCCGGAAAATTACACTTGATCCATTAACCCCCCCCCCCCTTCTAGCAAAACAAAAAACAAAAAAAAAATCTATAACCCTCTCTTGTACCTTCTTTCTTCTCCATACGCTTATTTCGCCGTTCCTTATTTTCGGCTTCCTATTGTTCCTCTTCCGATTGCATCTCTTTTCCTTGTTGTTTGTCTCTTTTCCTCCTTTTGCTGTTGCTGTAGCCGCCTCTGATCTCCACAGTGAATTCTGTCATTGGATCTCATAGTCCAGCGGTGAGCATCCTTAAAATTTGTTATTGTTCAATATTCTGTAATTTTTTTTGTCCTCCGTGTCATCGGTTTGTTATCTATGTCCGATTTTTGTTTGAGGATTTTGTTTCATATGTGTTGAAAGTAGTATGATTTTTGTCCCTTCAATTTTTCGTTTATGAAATTATATATTCCAATTGAAAATCTTGTTGTTTTTCGCTTCTATCCTCTAATGGTGTTCGTTTTGTTATTGGAGATTGTTATTTATTATAATAAAAATTATCAAGCACTTACAATTCTTGTTCCGATGCGCCACTTGGACTCAAGTTCTCAATCTGTCTCACACATCCTCTTAATTTAGCAACAGTTGCTTGAATTACTTACACTCGGGTTTGCAAAGATCTTTGGGGTCGAACATTTTGATATGGGGTGGTAACAGTTTATGATATTTAGCCTCAACACGAGACCAAAATTAATTACCAGCAAGAATTGTACCAGTTTTCGGGTCTTGAGAAATATCAAGATATGCATGACATAGGGTTCGATCTTCATCATTCAAATATGAAGTAGTACGTGACGTATATGAAGACTTTTCACCTAACATTGAACCTGAAATTTTGGAGATAATTTCAAAGAGTAGTAGAAAACAGATGGTTTAGTTTGGTGGTGGAAACCTACTATTGCAGAGATCAAAAAGTAATAGAAAAATGATGCATCTTGTTTGATGGTATATACCGAATATTTATAGAGACTTTGATTGGATATGGTGTGGAAGAGATAAAGGATTCAAACAAATAGTCATCTTTGAATCCCACTTCAAAATCCAATGGTTGGAGTAGGTTGCAGTGGTAGTTTGGTTGCAATTATAAGGGTAGAATTGAATTTGATACTTGAATGACATTACACTGAAAAGGTAGGAAACATAATCTGTATTATTGAGACTTGAATGACAATACACTGCAATGAAAAGAGAGGAAACGAATATATTTTATTGAATGACATTATATTCTCTTTTTTTTTTTCTAATACAATTGCATTGTATTCAAACGAATATATCTAAGGAAAAGAATATATTCGTCTAGAGAAAAAGGACTTGAATGACAACTGACTAAAAAGAAAGGATAAAGAATCAATATACTATTACGATACTTTTTGCTTATTCTACTTTCAATTTCAATTCAACGGTCACATTTGAATCTCAATTTTAATCCAACAGTTAGATTGAGATAAAGTAAGGTTCTCAGAAATTGATTGGATATTGTGTTATATTTTCTGACTTTTCTTATTAATAGTGATTTAACAATATATCATTATTAATTTTAATTTCGTAAATAAATATTACAAATTTAATCTAATTCTAAATTAAATATTATAAATATATAATATTTATGGAAATTATTACTATCAAATAATTGTTTAACACTAATTTGGTGTACAATACATTGGAGAGAAAAACATTTTCGTGCATATTATTTAAAGATTCTTCTTTAACACCATTTTGATGTGAAAAATGGTGTTCCACATTGGGGTTGGTTTAAGAGGCCACCTTGAGGGGTAATAACTCCAAAGATTCTGTTACGGAGTTAATTACATCTTCAAGATATATATGAAGATATATATCTTTATTCCAAGATCCTATGGGGACTGTATTGAAATTTAGGAGTAACCCTTATATTGATCATTACAATTTGTTGTTAATTATGGGCTAAACCTCGTGTTTATTTAAGATTTTTATGATTTGGGTTTAGTCCATAATTAACAACAAATCACAAAATTAAAAAGATTTCAAATATTTTGCAAATGTATGTAACCCTAATTTTGTTGAAACTAAATTAAATTATAATCAATTTGACTACGTACTAAAGAATTTATTAAGTGTAAAGAATAAATTAGACTAATTCTTAGTCTAGAGGGCCTTAATTAGACAAAAGGTAAACCCCAAACGACATAATGCATCATATTAGGAGTTTAATCACGAATTACTGAATCAATTGCCTAAAATCGAGAATAAAATGCACATTAAATAAATATCATCAGCAAGTTAAATGATAAAGAAAGGACTACAATGAAAGCATGTTAATGTTAAATTTATGAGCTTGAAAATTAAGGCTGAAATAAATGCCAAAACGTGTGTTTAACTGAAACTCTTTGTTGCTTTGATTTTTTCTTTTTCTTTTCTTTTTCTCCTTTCTTCTTTCCTTCTCCTCTCTCTGTATATTCCTTTTCCCCCTCCTTAGGAAGGCTGCAGAAGTGTGCCGACGGTGGGTCGTCCCGGGACCAACGGGTCTTTCCGACGGCCTTTGTTGCCGAAATTCTCCAGATATGGTCGCTTATTTTTTTACGTGCAGCAATAATTCTCGTCGCCAGGAATTGTATCATGGGTGGCCACCTGTTTGAATTCAATTTAATAAAATTGAAATATAAGGGTCTCGTGTGGTCAAATGCAACGAGAAGATATGAATTTGTTGAAAAATTATAATTAATGTTGTGTAACCTTCAATTTAATTTTGTTTTCATTAGTTGAAGAATTTGTTTTACTGCCAGGCCTTTCCTAATTTAGTTATATTATATACAAAAATGAAGCCCAATCCAAATTCCAAATAGATAGTCCACTTATGAAATTGGAAAATTATTCAATATCCAATCAAACGGTTCAATGTTCATAATCTAACGGTTCAGAGCAAAACCCTAAAACACAAGCCTCTATAAACTTGTCAAAACTCAAGTCAACCAGTTTCACATTGGACAAAATTAGTTTAATCAAAATTTCTTCATTATTTCAATACCAAATCTATTTCGCAAACACCTGACTTAGTTAAAGTCTTTTTTTACATGAGATGGTGACCTTTCAACCCCATGTATATATTTTAATAATTAGACTCATAATAAATCAAACATACACTGATCGTTTTATTTCTTCTGTGGCGAAGTTCTGAACAATTCTATGAGGCAACAGAGAATTCTTTTACCCATCGATAAGGGAATTCAAGGTTATCCTCAACAAGTCGCCTCCCTAGAGGGACCGGTTGAGACTGGTAAGCCTTTCAAAGTTGAATATATACTTTATGGTCCATGGTTTTTGAGTTCTCAAATATCCAAAGTTATGATAACAACCTTGATTTATGGTATTTTTCCCATGTAACCACTGTCAGGAAATCCCAAGAAAAGACAATCAAGACTTTTTCCTCGGCCTACATTTTCTTTGAATGGTGCTACTCGACCGACACGGGGAGACGGTTCTGGTGACCGTTTAGAGGATCCATGCCAAATTGTATATAACTGATGGATGGTCCGACTTTTACGATCTCCATTCACTTAGACGCAGGGACTTGGTGCTATTTTCCCTTTGTGATAACGATATTATGGAAGTGAAGTGTTTTTGCTGGTTTTCCATGGAGAGGGGTGATTTTGCCCTGAGGGAAACTCATGGGCACCACATCCCTGGTTTTATATTTGATGATGATAAAATGAATCCCTACGCTACATCTACCGTGCTCGGGGGTGGGGGGGGTGGTGGGGGGGGGCTTTTAAACTACGTGAACTGGCATGGGGATGGATGTCTGCTTTCCCCAAATCTCATCTTCCGGATTGATAGACTAGAAAGTCTACTCTGTTGTTGTTGGAACAGGAATCGGTGGTTCTAGGATTATGGACAATGTTCTACCTTCTTTTACTATGTTTGCAGTTCAATAGTTCAATTCCTTGTCCCAGTTGATGCCAACCCCTTCTCTTGGGAATTACCATCCTTCGTCCACATCGCAGCTAAATAGAATATTTAAGCTTCGTTCGTACCTGAGCCTATCGGAACATGCTTCGGAGTCATGATGAGACATGATAAAGGCCCTAATTGAGTAAGGCTCTGACAAGACCTCTTAGTAGACCCTCGAGCCCAAGGATTCTTTATAGATTACGTGAATCTGGCTCTGCAACCGTGCATTTTCCTTGAAGAGATGCGATGTTGGTGGGCTTCCTTATTTGGAAGGGGGGAAACTAAAATTGCATTGTATAATTTAGCAGGTCAGCACTTTGATGTTTTAGTTAATGGCCAAAACAACCATGCATTTTCCGGTGGCTGGCAGGAGTTTGCGCTTCAAAATGAATTACCCTCTGGAGATACCCTCGTGTTCGAGATTATTGAAACTAGAACAATTCGTCTTCACTTGTATCGTTGAATTTTTTTCATTTACAAATGACTGGTATGAATATAAGAATTTATTATTAGCCTTCTAATGCAACCTTGGATGTTGAAATATTCATATACTGTAAGGCAACTATGTTAGATGTAGTATGAAAGGCAACAACTCTTTTATTGTCGAAGATCACCCATAATTATATGTCTATTGGGTTATATTTTAGGTGTTCATTTCGGTATATTTTATCTATATTATATATATATATATATGAATGTCCTGAAAAAATGATACTGCATTGCATGAGTTATTGTTAAAGTTAAGGGTTTGGCAATTTTAGTTGAAGGGTTTGCATGAGTTTTTTGCTTATGAATTATAGAATCATATTATTTAACTTATGAATTTAAATTTAAAATCTATTAAATTTCCTACATGGATTATCCAATTACATAGAAAGTCAAACTTTTGTTTGCACACTTTTTTGACCTTTAAATTTATCTAATCTGACGGTCAAAATTAAAGCAAATGTTCTACATAATTATTTTTGTTCCGAATGTCTTTTCTTCCCTCACGCGGTCCTCCTCTTTAATCCGCTATCATCGCTTCAATTGCCCATGTTTCAACTTTCTTTCTTCCCATTCCTCACTCAAAGTTTCCAACCTTTTGGCCCGGTTTGACCCATAAGTGCAAACGTGCCGTGCTATTTGAGGTGGGTCATGCCAACACTTTATCTCTACATGTATTGACCCATATGATTAATCAATGGACATTAGCGAGGTTATGCATAGTATGGAGCAATCATATGGGCCTCAAGTATTTATATATGAACAGAAATCATTCATATAAATTTTACCCAAGTTATATTTTTGTTATTGCCAGAAATAAGAGGATATATTATAGTATAGTAACAAATATTCAGTTATTGCATATATCGATGAATAATTTTTATCGACTATATGTAGAAAAAAGTATTATATAAATATATATTGGGATATATAAATTAAGAAATGTCAATTTTTTAGGAACCTGATAAAAATTCTGTGAAATTGTAAATAATTACGAAACACACCATATATATCAATAAACGTTGGGCACGTGTGGTCTATATAAAGGATCGAAATGAAACGAAACTGACCATAAACCTAACAATCTTCATGTCTTCCTTCGTCTTGCAGGTTAAAGCTCATTGTTCATGGACCATCTCCATATGTAACACTGAAACCCTATTTCTGTCACGCCCCGACCTGAAATCGAGTACGGACAACTGTCGTGTTTCCTTGTAATGTGTGCCGCACAATACACGCACCCAAGGATTCACGAAGCGTAAAATATGACTTTCAAACAAATTTTTTATAATTGAGAACGAAGATAAAGCGGTAAGTAATAAAAACAATATATTAAACTTATATAAATGCATTTGGTAAAATAGTTTACAAAATCAGAGATTGCAAAACAACGGAAGGTTATAAAATTGACTCCAGTGGTTCCAAACAGTCTAACATCATCATAGAGACCTTGCATATCTACTGTGACAGTCACGAATGTGTCGAGTACAATGCACGGGGTTGGTTCCTGAAAATACAACAAGAATTTAAACGGGTGAGTATTCCAAAGAATACTCAGTGAGTGCAGAGAGCTAACTAACACCGCATTAAGAGGAAAGTGCATGGCCAATCTAATACACAATTTATAAATCAGATGCACAGTTACATTGGGGCTCTTTAGTTACAAATCAAATCTGAGGTTATCACATTTGTTTATTCAATTCATATAAAACATATCTCAAATCAAGGCATTTCAAAACATAGGCATATACATCAAAAATCATATTTCGTACGTTAATATCGTATATATATCAAAAACAACATTAAAACATTCATTCAAAACCATAACCCCAATTTACATAAAACTAACAGTCATTAATAAAAAACATGCTCATACGTAAAATAAACAATTAATTCTATCAAATCAGTTGTGGCCTGTCCATTTAGTAATTCATAGTAAAAATTATAAATTTTACGAAAAAGATATTACACAAAACTTTACGTTAAAAATAAATCCATCAAATGAGCGGCCGAAAACCAAGTCCTGCGGTTGTAGCTACTCATCTGAGGCCGCCAGGGGCATTTTTGTCATTTCAAACATTATTTATAAATATACGTACATGCCATGAGAAAACATCATAAATCAATTTTTTCCTGCTCGTTCCCCTAACATTGGCTGTGGATCACAACGTGGCACCCGTAGTAGACCCATGTCCCCCTAGTGGCTTTTCTACGCTCCCGCCACCTAGGCTCGATGATCACCCATACCCCTCAATAGGTGGCCTATGGGCTACCTCAACAACAAACAATTATTGCAGTAACAATCACATCCATGTGCCAAAACATATAATCATCACAAACAATAAACACATATTTATCAAATCAAGATAATAGTCCATCAAATATACACACACACACAACAATGGTTAACACTTCCCAGATCAAATCAATGGCATAAACAAGTATCAAATATCAAAACAGATCAAATTATGCAACAGGCCATCATAAGATTTCACCATGCATTTAAAACCATTTAAGAAAACCTTATAAAACCATGCTCTTAAAAACAATATTTATAAAACATATGAGCATTTTTCAAATCATTTTTCTTAATGCAATGAAGATAGCTACAAAGCACTTACGGTTCGGGAGATTCGTATACTCCCGTTAACTTCCTTGCGGACGTATTGACGTACTTATGCCCCTGGTTCGAATCCTAATCATTAGGGAGTACAAGATCATTAGAACAATACGGACTTTAAAGTTCTAGACAAACTCTATCTTACAACAAAAAATCTAATGTGGTGACACTTTGCAAAAACAATCACATCTTGCTCAATTTTTTACCAAATTATACGAAACCACTTCCATTTGAAAGGCAATTCATTATACTAAAATTTATTCCAAGGAACCATCCTCAAATTCCTCCCCCATCATATTTAAATTTCAGGTTGATTCCAAAATATTCCAAAAGTGTTCTGTTTTTAGGGAAATACTGTGTAGCGATAGAAACAATTATATTTCTTTATTATAGACTTAAAATCTCAACTCGATTCCTTCTACAAAGTTGTAGAGGACTCAAAACCCTACATTTTGGGCACAAGAATGACTTGATTTAGATTCACTAAGGCAGAGTTATTCCCCTCGAAAAATCCAGCTAAAATGAATTGGTACAATATATTTCTAGCATTTCCAGATTTGCGACGCTTAGTAAAAATGACCATAACTTAATCCATATTCAATCAAATCAGGCAAAACCAAAACCATATGAATGCTACTTCATTTAAGCTAAAAGTGATTCCAAAGAACCCACATAAAATTCGAACTATAACCATTTCAAATTTAACCTCAAAGTTAGTGTTCCAGTTTTGAACCTCAATTCAGTGACATTAACTTCCGCATCTCATAACTACCAATCCAAGAAAAATTAGCAAAAAAAGAGCATTTCACAAAGTTTGTTCCAAATTCAATTTTCTATAAAACTGCCAAATTTCATGATTTTTCAATATCATTTACTACCTCAAAAGTTTAGAAACCTGAACCTGCAGAGTATCCTCAAACCCTAAAAATTTTCTAACTTTAAGTTTTAAGCTCTAAACTTATTGTAAGTTGTCAATCCATTAACTCCTAACACTAGATCAAGCCAAAAAGACTTACTTCCTTCCTCTCAAGTTGTAAACACAATTTCTTAACATCAAATTGAAGTTCTAAGAACATAACATATGTATTTTCCTAACTTACAACTTTAGAAACCCATCAAATTGAGCTAACACATTTCAATACCATTTCACTTCATTGAAACTCAACTTTACAAAACTTATATGTACTACCTAGCCAAGTAATTCTCAAATGATAGATTAGATTTTTAACTCAAAATTTCATAACATTACAGCCATGAGAAGTTCTACTTACCAAGCTCCAAATCTTTGATTTCCCAAATTCAAACATAGCTCTTAGTTTCTTTTCCATTTCTTCATCATCTCCACAAATTAACATGGGGTATGATAGCCTAAGTGATAAGGATGAAAAATGTGTATTTGCATGAAAGACTTAGCTTCAAATAGATGGAGAAGAGCTAGAAAGAGAAAGCTTAAGGGTGTTAGTAATGGAGGAAAAGAGAGAAGAAGAGAAATAAAAGAGATGATGAGAATGAGGGAATGGAGGTGACGGTTTAGTGGGTGCCTCCACTATTACTTTTTTTTTTGTGCTTTAGGTATAATTGCTAACTTACCCCATGATCTTTAATCTCCTTTCAATTTAGTCATCCTTCCTTTTTCCTTTAATCATTAAACATTGATAATCTAATCCAAATAAATCATAAATTCTCAATTTCTTCTTTTCTTCATAATATCTTCACATTCAATTATCCATACATGATTTGATTGCTTCATCAAAACCCCAAAATATTTTTTAGCATCTATATCCTCTAATGTGTATCTCCTTCAATTCAACCCTTCTTTTCAAATTGCTAACTACTTTTATATTGTTTCAATTTGGCTTCCATTACAACATTTAATTCCTTTGTAATTTCTCAACTAGATCTAATACAATCTAGTAAACAAAATTCATGAACGTCACTTTCAATTTAATTTCTCTTGATCACCACTATCACCTCTTTAATCGAAATTATTTCAAACATAGGAACTTATTTGATTAAAGATTTCTAATCCATCTATCATGGTCTTCTTGCCATATACCATATCATTTAAAATTATATTTATATATATTATTGTTCTTCATAGACAAAGCTAAACCGAATTCTTCTAATTAGTTCATGGTGTCACAATTTCTTTCAAATTGAATGACTTCTTTTTAAAAGTAAACATAATCAAGTTGAATGGCTTTAAGCGAGAAGTCAAGCTCAATTTTGACATTATGGATACGCGTAGAAGGTTAGTTCCAAAGTTTGCTTAGATTTTCTTATACTATTATAATACATACAAGCTCAATTTCCATTATGCTTAATGGATACCACTAAGTGCATCTTGTTTGTTTTATTTGGACATATTGCCTTCAAATTGAATGCCAATCTAATATGTCTACCTCCAAATGGAAGGGAAATTCTACTGCTGTCATAGACGATATCTTAATAGTCTTATGTATCTATAACAGTTCATAGAAAATTCATCTCATCAGCTGAAAATGTCAAGAAGGACTCACCGCCTTTCGGTATGTAATAATAATATAGTATTACTAGTTACTATATAAGCATAACTAGCAAGAGTGATTCGTGGTTTCTGAATGTTTGATTGTAGTTATGACTAGGATATGAATTTCATCACTATCTAGGTCACCACTTCTGATGGCAGTTGTGCCTAAGGTGGTTGAAATGTATCCCTGTCACAACTGCAATTACAAATCATGAAAATTGGATTAGTCCAGGAGCCAATGTCAATGACTTCTAGACGACATGCATAACAAAAGGTGGTGCTTCATTCTGATGATGCCTTTATGCATCTACTAAGGAGTTATATTCTAAGGCATTTGGGTTTAATCTCATTTCAGATTTTCTTTAATCATATTTAAGATTTAAGATTAAAGATTATGGAGAGTGGATTCATTATTTTTTCCTAAAACATCTATCCTCTGATATCTGAAATGTAGACAAACATCTCTCCTCCAATATTTATCCGTCCATCTCTAAAGTCTTAACCTTCGATTTTAAAGGAGTTGAAGAAACTTGTCCAATTCTAATGGAGAAGTAAACGACTTTATCTTATAATTTTGAACTTTTTATTTCTTTTTCGTGTAATTACAAAAATATGAATATAAATAAAACATTCAATTCATATGCATTATATGTATTCATATATGAGCAATATTGTAAATGTTTCATACATTAAGAGCAAATTCATATATATAAAAAATAAATTCCGCAAAAGTCCAATTATTATAATTATAAATAAATAAAGCTCTACTTAAATTGATGGTTGAAGCCAGAGTATCAAGTTATCCATATTCAAAACTCATAAATTTAATGAAAAAATTTGTTTCCACTATTTAATTAATGCAGGGTCCCTTTTCCAGAAAAAAATGAAAAAAAAAACAATGTATTTCATTATTTTCTTGAGGGTCAATAAATCCCAAATTATATTGAAAATAGAAAACAAGACAAAATATTTTATATTCAAGCAGAATGAGACCTTTGAACATTTTAAATGCCAAACAGTTGTTTCAAACCTAAACTTCCAGTATGATTTGCCAACAGGCACTGTTAAAAACATGTGCTTTATGTGCCCGATTGGACTAAACAGAGAAAGCAAAATTAATGGCCGCTGGCATATTGGCAGGCCCATGTGAGAATATCTAACGGGTCAGCTTTTTTTTTTGTCATTTTACTCAAGTTGACGTAAAATCAATCCCTGCAAAGAAATAACTTTAATTATTCAATAAACAATTCGGGAGTATTAAACGGTGAGGGATCGTGTGCTGACAATTTCTGACTCAAATAAAGGGCATGGGGCAGCGAGATTTGGCAGATCCATTCCCCAATACGATATGACTACACACATTCGGTTCCAAGCAAATATTTTAAAGAGCTTCGAGCCATGTGTTGGAGTTGAGATGAGACAGATTTTATTTTTCTTGCTGTCACATACAAGGGTTTGGTAATTTTTTTTTTTTTACTATATTGGTACTTTCTTTTACATGCTTGGTACTTGATTGAAACTTGTATGCAAACCATTTGTTTATTGATTCCAGCCATAAACCCAATAAATAAACTGAGATATGTCTATCCGGCTCAATTAACCAAACCCCTACTGTTAGCTTTAAACCCGCCCACTTACTATTAAATTAATTAAATCATATACTTTAATTCAGGGCAATTAAATTTAAACAATTAAAAATTATATTCAAACCCTATATCAAAGGAACCATCGTTTTATCCAATCCACAAAGGTTTTGTCCTACATTAAATTGCTCACACTGTTGGTACTCTGAAAGTTGCCTTTAATTGTATAGGTCCATGTTTTATGATTAAATTACCACAAATTTTACTCTTTTGTTTTGTGTTTGTACAATGGATGGGAGTCGAAAGGTTGACCCCGCTTGGCGACACGCCAATAGGGAAACCTCAAAAGGCAAGCAGCTGGTTTGCAAGTATTGCTACCCCCGAATGCAGGGGTTAACCAGACTCAGGGAGCACCTCGCCGGCCTTCAAGGAGATGTGGAGGTTTGCACGCGATGCCCGCCAGCCGTGAAGGATAACATGATTGATGAATTATTGTATCGAACAAAAATCAAAGAGAGGGGCAACAACGGAAAAAAGCAAAAGCTTGAGCAGCTAAGGCAAACCTTCCCACACATGCATCATCTTCAAGCACAATGCCTCAGCAAGTTGAGGACAATGACAAGGATCTTTTTGACGCACTTGAGCTAAGTCAAGCAACATACGGGCAGGAACTTAAGAGGGCCCGAATGGCTGGGTTAACACAACAAATCCAGAGTTGGAAGCATCTAATGGATGAGGAAATTAATAGGCTCGTCGATAAGGTTGACATTTTGAATGAAGAACCGAACCAGGAAGAGGACAATGATGATGCATTCTAGGGCACATGCATTCTTCTCTACGATTAGGGTTTAGGGGAATGAGCCAGGTTTTCCTGATATAATCATAATTTAGCTATAATCTTAATCTTAAAGTCAATGTAATTATGTTTTTTTTGCATGATAAATGTAATTATGTTTAAGAATTAAATACTAATAGAGATAATTCTGTTATTTAGTAAATTACTTAATCATATAGGTCAAATATTATCTTTGTTTCATGGTTAAAAAGGTATGGTAGAAAAGGTTAAAATTAATTTGTAAAGTTATGTCGGATATATTTTTTAATAAAACCCTAAAACAATCAAATTAATGAATTTAAGTACTCAAACAGTAGGATGAATTATTTTATATTGTAAATGGAGTTGAGTAAGAAATGGAATTGTTTAAAGCCTTAAGCCAACATCTATTTAATAATAAGAGAACATGGGAAAATTGCATTATCTCAATAAGGGAAATTCCAATACAATGACCTCTATTAGTGGCAAAATAGTCACAGACTATACGGTGTCGCCGTATATTTTAAACTTCTCAGAACAAAATTGGACCACCAGAGGGTCCAATTTTATAATAAACCCATTCAACATGCAAAAAATTCACACCCAATACTAATGAAAATAGAGGCCCAACAAAAAACAAGCTAAGAGAGGCCCATCTACCCACAAGATGATCCCTTCTTGCCACCTCACGCAACAATGAAATGAGAAAACAACTTTTGGTCACAGCCCTCATCGTCGTCATGATTAGATGATGAAGACTCACTAGAACTTCCAAGCGGAAGTATGGACCTTTGTGGAATAACGCAACCTGGAAACCTGCTTTGCTCTATTAAAAGAGCTGGATCAGACGAACTTGCTTCTGGATCAGCATCTTCATACAAGATTTCCTAGCCAGGGCAAAACACCTTCGGTGGGACGAGTAACGCTCGTCTCCTGTGGTATGTTTCCAGTAAGGGCTTCTCAGCAATACCAAGATCCATCTCCAAGCACTTAACCCGTGCATATAAAGCATCAAATCTGGCCTTCACCTCGACCAATTCTTTCTCCAACCTGCCTTTATCAAATAAAGCTTCATCATGAGAAATAATAACTGAGGCATACTTCGTTTCAACTCCATCCTACTCCTTTGCCAACTCGTTTCGGGAACGCATGTTACAGAGTTTAGCCATCATGTTTTCCTTTTCTGAAACAAGCTCCTTGTTCTTGCCATCTAACAACAAATTTGACTTCTCTAAGTCAACTAGCTTAGCATTCAAATCTTGAGTTGTGGATTCTGCCTGGTCAGTTCTTTTGCAATTAGCACTCTTCTCCTCCACCAAAGCCCATATCCGCAATCGGAGGTCCTCCGTCTCTGGCTCCACCTGCTTCACCAAGCCTTCTAGCTGGACCCGCTCCTGGTATTGGATTTGCGGGTCACGCATTACAGCCTCGAACTTCTCATTTCAAGCTTCGATCCTAACTAGAAGATCATTCTCTAAGTTTATAAGGGTTTCTGCTAAGGCGGAAAACGTTGGTGAACGCTAGACATGATGCTGCACACGACGAACCAGTTGTGTTATCTCGTATGCAGCCACGTTGTGTGGTGGAGGCAGACCAGGCGATCCTGACCGTGAGTTCTCTGCATTTTACGGTCCAGCACCAGCCATTCTCAAAAAATTAAAACAAAAGGAAATCTCTCTTCAAGAAATGGTTGAAGGCAAAGAAAGTTATTAATTCAAACCTTGCACCGGTTATCATGGTGCCTATTTTATTAGCTCTGCATGGGTTTCTCTCAAATCATGACAGATGATTTGACGTTGGGAGGGTAATGGAATTTGTAATCATAAACATTTGCTTCATCTTCTAAATGGGAAAAAAATTAACATAGTTATGTTTTGTCTTGGTTTTACACGGCCCAACCTAAAAAATGTCACATTTAGAACAACCCCAATAAGCCCACATTTAAATTTTCAATGATATAAACAAACCCATTCAGCCCACCTATATAATATAAATGTTCAAATCCAAATAGGATAAGATATGACTAGGTCATTTTTAATTGGGTTCGTCTTGCCTGAATCTTTTAATTTAGTCACGTGGCTAAATACGGCCACAAAAAATACATGGCACGTGAGCCCCCATGCCAAAAATTAAAAAATTATTTCATTTTAAAAATTTGATTATAAAACATTTGATTATTTAATAATGAAAAATTTAGAACTTTTCCTCGTTATCTGTACAATTAAATTTGAACCAATCTTCTTCCTCCATACCAAATACAATCAATACAGCAAAATAGCATTCAAAATAGGATTGGACTGGGCGAAGCTCCTCAATCAATATTTTAGAAAAACAAAGTAGCTTACGAACGACCCAAACATGATGAATGAGATTCAGTTTAATTAAAATGATGTATGTAATTGGCATAGGGTTTAAATTAGAATTACAAACGA
Organism: Corchorus olitorius; assembly: GCA_001974825.2. NCBI lineage: Eukaryota > Viridiplantae > Streptophyta > Magnoliopsida > Malvales > Malvaceae > Corchorus > Corchorus olitorius. The sequence goes on from AWUE01018994.1 coordinate 28,237, forward strand.
AAACATCATTGCCAATTAAACTAAAGCAATAGTGCACCATAAGCATTGGGAAGAAGAACTCGAGTAAGCTTTGGGAAGGAGAATTAGAGTAAGCCTTGGGAAGGAGAACTAGCCTATCTAGCCTAAACAAAAACATTGGGAAGAAGAAGTACCTCGTTGCACGAGAAAAATATATATCCACTTAATAAGACATTAATTTATTTTAAATAAGAGGAAATCAAAACACAAAGGACAACCCTTCACAGATGTCGATCCTCTCACAAAATTTTGCACCCTTCGCGTCTCTGATTGCCTAGTGACGACGTTCGCCGGTGAAATCGACAACCTGGAGACCACAGTTGCAGAATACACTAACTTGGAAAGTCGAATTATCAACTAAACGAAATAGGTGATAGTCACGTCCCCAAAGGTCATGGGCATCATAAAAGGTTGGCCACCCGCGACCAAGAAGGATCTGCTTATCGCTCTCCCGAACAACCAGCTTCACCTTTCATGCCATCCCGTTAATGTCCCTCATTGTGACCTCTGACGAGTCCCTTCTATGAAGGCGAGAATATACAGAGGGGGGGAACAACTGCAGTGGTTCCAAAAATATCGCATCATCAACAGCAAGGGGAAACTCATATGAGGACAAGTAACAGAAGAGGGACTTAGAGATCTTACCATGTGATCGCGCCATAGGTCCCAACCACCTTCCGGGATAACTTTAAAAAACTCAATTCAAAAAGGGGAGAATAGCCGGTCACTCTTTTCAACCACCATCGTGTCTGCAACAGTCGCGTTAGGGATCTAAATGATGGATTAAGAAACGATTAAAGAAATGGAAAGGGAGAAAGTGACCTATGGGAATAAATAGAGGGAAAAAATTCAAATAGACACTAGAAGTCCACAATAGAAAACGAGGATGGAATTACCTTTCGCATGAAAGACAACCGGCTGAGAGAAACAACAAACGCAAAATAGAGATGAATCGTCAGATACCCTCGTTATATTTATAAAAGGGGAAAACTTTATTCTTGACTTTTTTTTTCGACCACTTACAACAGGAAACTTTTGGTCCACTTGATGTGCTAGAGGGGGGTGAATAGCACTTAATCAAAATTTTGAGTTCTCTGAAAACGTGTTAAAGACACTAGTTCAGAGTATGCAGTTAAAGACACTAATACAACGCAAAAATAAAAACTGCAGGTAAAAGCAAATGAAATCGTAAAATAAACAAGTAAAGACATTAACAACTGAACAATGGAAAATAACGAGAGTAAGGAGAGATAAAACTAGAACGATTGAAGAAATGATGGAAGATTGGAGACGCTTCGATTTATAGAGGTTCGACCTTTCACACCTACGTCCTCTACCTTGGATACGACACACCAAGGATTTTAGAATCAACTACCAATGAAGTTAAACTGGTCTTCACAACACCTTTTTACAATCCCAAAGCTTCAAACCCAAAGCTTTGACACCGAGTGCAAACCCACACTCAAAACAATACCAATTGCAAACCCACACTTGAACAAACACAAATAAACAGAATATCAAAGTGTAGAAACGATCCTAACTGATCAAGATACACAATCAGACCTAAAACAATCTAAAGATGTAAACTTTAAGCGCTAATATAAATATCCAAATAAACTACAGAAATTGAAATGAGAGCATGGATTTTAGAGATTTGAAATTCTGAAGAGAGTAAGTGATTTGATCTTCAAAATGCTCCAAAACTTAGACTCAAACGGTTAGATTTGAGTATTTATATTACTCTCCAGCGAACTAGCCATTTTAGTTTGAAATTCAAACTATTTTCCTGTTTTCTTGTCTTTTAGTCGCGCCAGCTGTTGACAACTCTAGCGCGTCCATACAACGTTGATCGCTTCAGCGCATCCGTACTGTTTGTCCTATAGCTGCTAGTCGCTTTAATCTCCAGAACATTAATCCCACTAACATCTTCCAGTTTTCTTTCAACTTCAAAATCTTGTCTTGACTTGAGTGTTCTTTTCACATGCTGACTTGATTATTATTCTTCAGATTTGAGTTTTGCCTTCTGAAATTGTTGCCTTTGGTTTCAAATGATCTTCAATGAAACTTTTGCACTCTTGATACGCCTAAGGCTTAGTGGCATTCTTCTACATTAGTGTCACTTCTGAAGCTTTCTTTTTAGAAGTCTACAATGCTCAACCTTTATATTGTTAAAAACTTCATACACACTAAGTAGATATATTAAATAACACATTTGGGTTTATTTTGTTATCATCAAAAACAAATGTTGTGCCAAATGATAAATAAACTAGCATAAATTCATTGGGTTTAAAGAATTTTTAGAGACGATTGGTTTTGGTATAAATTATCATATTGTTTGGGCCACACGGATTGACCTCAAGGCCCAAGGATTTTTTCCCTTTATTTTATAGAATTTTCTTCTTTTAGGGCATGTTTTGATTTTATATATTATTAACATTGCTTGGGCCTTGAGATCCACCTCAAATTGGAATGAACTCTTTACAGGTGCCATCTGTAAGCCCTTTTCAATTATGTACTAAACAATTTTCGACCCAATATATTCCAGTTGGCCGGGTTTTCCTAGTTGGGCCACCCCAAATTGAACCCAATGTTTCTATAAACCTCAAACTTATGTAATACATATTCACAAATTGCAATTCATACAACCTCTTTGCCCAATTCAGGCTAAACCATAAAATATTCTGCTTGAAATATTTTTTTTCTCACGTTGCTTAAATTATAGAGAGATTTATACTGAGTATGTTACAATCATCAAACCATGCTCAATTTTTTGTCTTTGGTCAATTTTCTTATTATATTTCTATCATGATTCTATGTTAAATAGTACAAGGAGTTGAATATCAGAAACAATGACATACCATTTCTTAATGTCGGGTTCCACTATTCTTATTAACATACATACGACCAAAATGAAAGATATAATAAAATGGACAAGAGCACCATCTTGTACCACCTGCAACATGATGCACTAGATCATTAATATCTAGTGCAACCAACATCATTGCACAAGATGTGTTCAAAGTTGACTTTGTCAGAAAGCCAGCCAAGAAAGATCGATCTTGCTCACTGTTGCATGTCTAAAAAAACATACGTATAACTTAGTTTAGAGCGCACCATTTCAGTATTGCACAAATCAGACCAAATGCAAAGCCACGTACCTCACTCTTGTATGCCAAATCACCCACAAATCTTGATAACATAAATTTTATCACATACATCTCACGTTCAACCCTATATATAACAAACAAAAAAAAACAATTATTGGGCTTCTTGTCATGCTATGTTTTGTGATTTACATGGATAAACGATTTATAATTAACTCACCCTTTCTGTATTGGAACTCCCTCTGGAGTTATGATGGGCCACAAATTAATCCCCGCCACATTCGAGCGGCCCTCACCAATACATTTATCTTAAAAAAGTATGCTGCAAAAATGTATCTTCAATGCAATAACAACATCAATCACTTACCCATTATGTGTACCATTCAAATTGCATTTCGTACTAAAATAAGAAACCAGTGATAGTTTGATTCATTCATGTGATAAGAAATTTTATCACATACATCCCACATTCAACCCTATATATAAAAACAAAAAAAACAATTATTGGGCTTCTTGTCAAGCTACATTTTGTGATTTACATGGATAAACGGTTTATAATTTACTCACCCTTTCTGTATCGGAACTCCCTCTGGAGTTATGATGGGCCACAAATTAATCCCTGCCACATTCGAGCGGCCCTCACCAAAACATTTATCTTCAAAAAGTATGCTGCAAAGATGTATCTTCAATGCAATAACAACATCAATCACTAACCCATTATGTGTACCATTCAAATGCATTTCGTACTAAACTAAATTGTAAAACATCATACCAAATTCTTCACGTCCTTTAGCCTTATAGGATTATGCTTATCAGAAGGAAGACTATCAATGATTTTGATGAAATGACCCCTTATGTCTATCACCATAAGAAACCAGTAATAGTTTGATTCTTTCATGGGAACAATTATCTAAAACAGTCATGAACATATCAATACATCATGCATTATGACTAGAAAATATTAACAAAAATATAATAAAATACCGACCTTAAGCATTTCGACAACCTTACATCGTGACATTCAACTAAAGTACTCATGTAGTTTCCCGGTCTAAACATATTCCTTATCAGTTCGGCTCTCAGCGTTAACAATGAAGAATCCGAATGTGCACAGAAAAACTTGTACCGACTCTGCAAAGCAAATACAATCACGACATCAATCCCCCCCCCCTTAAAATAATTATTCGGACCAAGAAAGAACCTCTTCTTATTAAAAAACTTTTTTAAAACAACAACATTCATTCAACTCACTTGGAAAAATGTTGGCAAGAACCATTTCCGTAAATTTCCCCAACGCTTCCTCGATTCAACACTACATTGATAGACAACAAAGTCGATAACCTACAGTTTGAATTACAAATTACAACGAGTTACGTTTACGTCATCTACATTAAACACTAAAACAACTCCCAACACTACAGAAACCTTACTCATCGGTTCACATATTAGTCCCATAGGTCTTAGAGTCAACAAACTATGCCAGTTGACACTGGCAAACTGCCACTCATATTCCACCACAATCGTCCCAGCACTATTACACATATAAACAAATACCCTTGATACCTCACATGTCTCATTACCCACATTTATCAAGTAATCATGTCCGCTTTTGCATGTAATCAAATCATCTTATATTTTGATGTCGGTTCATCAACATTGTGCCCCCAAGAACATACTCGAAAGAGACAAAAGTTGCCAAATATTGGGTATGCGTCATTATTTCTGGGCATGATCCTATTGCTTGTCCTGGCTTCGTTGAAAAACATTACTTCCATGTCATAGTTTGGAGGTGTGCTGCTTTGGTCTTTCCCTCAATACCTTGTTCAGATTTAAACCTTCACGACACTTCACCTATGACAAAAAAATATCATCAAGAGACACAAACCAATCAATGCATGTAGACAGCAATTTATATAAACATCTACAAACATAGGAAATCAACTTTATCTACCTTCCGTCGCCTCCGACCACCTTTTGGAGGAGTGAAAACAAATCTTGATGGATTAGGTGGAGAATACGGTTCATCATCCACTAAGTATCCAACTACATCTTCATCCATATTTGACCAAAATGTTTGCCGCCCGCCCCAATCATTAGGTGAACCTTTATTCCATGACCAACTCTTTGGTCGGACTTTCGTACTCTCGTTCGGATTCCATTCCTGCTTCAATGGGGTTGACTCAAAAGTCTCAAATACATTGTGTCTTACTCCGGCATCTCCCGACTCCTTAAACTCATGGTTGAGTCCATGCTCCCCGTCTGTGCGTGGGATGCCTTCATCTCGCTTCCCAATATTGCTTTTACTTCCATCCAATAGGTGGCTCTTTATAAATTTCACATCCTCTATCACAACTATTAACAAAGACATGCAGCTTTCAACCTTCGCATTAGTTTTGGCAAACTCCATTTTCAGCCATTGTAGCTCATCTCGATCATCATCCTATTAAATTACGATTACAAGTTTTCCACATATGAAATATCAAGACAACCAAAAAATAATTAACAACCATACCTTCTCTTTATGAAATATAAAATATCGTCCTCCTCCATTGGACACTATTCATTGCCATCTCCATAAAAACTTGATCCCTGTCCACGTAAATAATTCTAACCACTTCAAAATATAATTCACATTTTAAAAATATATCAACTATATTTTGTGTGACTGTGCGTATCTGTGTATTGTCGAAACGTTCGGGTCCGGGGAACCCTGCCGAGACGACGTTGGCATGAAGGAGTCGCCACTAATCTTTTTTGCCTAGGTGTGATTAGCCACCTATCCGATTATTAAGTCTAATATTAACCTAAGCTTCGCGAAGGTAATACTAAACCTAATACAGTCTGCTTAACCAGAGTCTATGGGTTCGGGAGTCAGTTAGGCTCGGGGAAGGATTAGCACCCCCAAGACGCCCGTCAAACGACGGTACCTCTAGTCTAAACTAAATCTAATGGGTTAATACTAAAGGTTGCTTTTAATCCTAATCTTGATTATTAAAAGGGTTATAAAAAGAAAATAAAACCATTTTTGAAAACGATGTCGAGAATTCGAAGAATATAATCGAACACGGTCGATGAATCCAATCACGATTCTCTTTCACTGTTTGCTCTCTTGTTGATCCTTTTCTCTTCGAAAAGGAAATTTTGAAAATGTCGTGACAAAATCTTTTTACCCTTTTGATTTTTCTAAAAACTTACCAATTTTATTAATTTCCAAAATCTCCTTTCGGATTTCCTTATTTTCCAGAACCTTCTTCTGGAATTATCCAAACTTTTATTTACCAAAGTCTCCTTTTGGGTTTACTTAAAAAGGGTTCTATTTGAAAATGCTTACCTTGAAATCTCTTGATTTACTAATTTCTTATTTTGAAAATCAAATAAGAGAACACTAACTTTTGAAAAATGTTTTTTGGAGAAAAATGATCTTTTTGTATTTTCTTGATTATGCTTAATCTTAGAAAGAAAAGTAAGACTGAATGCAGATGATGCATGGACTGGTTATATTTTAGTCTTTTAATTAGTATACAACGATATGCTTGAAATTAACCCGAGACCCTTCCCACGCATTATAGGGGTATCTCGGGGATAACCCAATCTCGGAGTGGGAACCAAGAGTTCGTACCCGAGTACATTTACTTGGGCCCGCCCGTCCTCGTAAGAGATCGTTGTTTACCAATTCTTATCTACCTAACTCGCATGAATGACAGGTAAATATGCATGCAATTAAGTTCTACTTCCACTCTAAATTACTAGATTATTACAAACCAAAGGGCTTAATAAAATTGAAATTAAGCTGACGACGAACAAAATTGAAAGAAATTAGAAGCTTAAAGGGGCAAATAGGACAAGCTGGAGACTTTTCTGCACATCAAGTAGAAGATTAGCAACATTCAGGAGCCAAAAAGCAATTTGAACATTAATAATATGAAGAAGCAAT
>AWUE01018995.1:0-38096 GCA_001974825.2 Corchorus olitorius
CTAAATTGAACACGGAAACAAATATAGGTCTTTATGTGAACTAATTGAGTACCTACAGGATTTAAATGCACAATTCAAAAGGCTTAATTGAAAAAAATTAGAACCTTACCTGAAACGCACCGTTTTGAGTAGTATGATGCCTCCTTTTAATCAACTTCTCCTTCCTCAACGTCTTCTTCTTCCTCTTCAGCCAACCAAACCCTAGCCTCCCTTTATTTAAATCAGCGCCATCTCTTGGCCCTCCGCCACTGTCTCTTCCTTGCTCCTCGATCTCGCCACCGTCGCTTCACCCTTCGATGATCACCACTGCCAGCGGCCATAGCCTCGTTTCTTTGACATTTAACTTTCTCTTCTTTCGAACTAAAAACTAAAGCCTATTCCCTCTGCTTCATTCATCAAACCCCTTCGACGCCAACGGATCTGCAACCCCTGCCAACGCTCGCGCCTGGTCGCCCTTATCTCTCGCTGAAGTCGCCTCCTCGAACTTCAATGGCCAAGCCACCGTAAAGTCATCTACACCGAAACCATAACCACCGCTGAAAGGCCCCTTTTTTTTTTCCTCATATCCGACTACAAGTGCCTCAAACCTCTCTCAAATCTACCTAAACCAAGACTTATCCGAGAGCCCCAAAGTCCCAATTCCCGGCGGCGCTGCCGCCGGGATAAGCCCACTTCCGAATTAAACTAATCCATCTGTCCTAAGCTCTCAAATCCCTAGGCTAATTTCAACCCAAGAGCACTACAAGTCAATTTCCCAACTAGGTAAGCTCTTCAAGGACTTCTTGTTGATTTTTGTGTGTGGTAGTTCAATCGGGCGTGGATGAGTGTTGTGTGTTTCGATGACCCAAGGAAGAGAAAAATTTTTGAGGTGAGAGTTCCCAGTTTTCTCTCTGTATGTTGAATTTCTTTTTGCGTTTTTAGAGAAGAGTTGTAGTCTGTAAAAATCTCTTGTGAGGAAGAGAGAGTTTTTGAAAGGGAGGTTTTTTTGGTGAGAGCCTAGGAGATGGAGTGAAAGTGTGTATGTGGTATTCGGATGTGGATGATGAGTGTCAAGAGAATGGGAAAAATTAGTGTGTATAGAGTCTGTGGAGATGGGAATCTGTGTGTGTAGGTGTCTGGAGGAAAAAGAAAGATGAGAGCTAGCAGAGTTTTAGAGAGAGACTTGGCAGAGAGCCGAGAATCCTGTGTTGGCGAGAGAGGGTGTCTCGAGTGTGAGGTCTTTTTGGTGTGTATGTGGAGATAGGAATATGTGTTGAGAGGAAGTTTTTTTTTTTTTCAGTGTGTGTATATTGTGTGCAAGGAATCTAGGAGAGAAAAAAATGGGAAGGGAGAGAGGAACTCTGTGTGGGAGAGTGGAGAGGGTGTGAGATGTGTCAAGATCAGCATGTGTGTGCCTATCCAATTTTTGTGTGTCCAGATTCTTCTCCTCCCCTCCTTTCTGTTGTTGAATAACTACTTTTGTTTCCTTGTGAGTAGGTACCAAATTGAGATCCGGATGCAGAGCTGACCAACAACCAACTTAGTCAATCGAATCCTCTCCCCTATTTTGAGGTAAGGCCATTTCTGTTTTTCTCCAAGTCATGAATTTTGCTAAACTTACTCCTCTGAATTGGCTACTCTACTTTGTACAATATCCTCCCTGTTTTGACTTCTTCCTCCCTTTTGGTATTATCAGGTGATTGATGATGGTTAAGGTCATGATTCCACCTCCCATGAGTTGTGCACTCTCTATTTCTTATGGTCTTGTGTACTTGGTGAATATTTGTACCTGTATTTACACACACACATTTCTTTTGGGGACATTGTAATGAGACTATGTACTTTCTATTTTTGGGAATTAAAAGAAACAATTGCTTTCATATCATGAATAAAAATAAATAAATAAATAAATAAATAAGGCTTTATCTAATTTAACCTCCCAATTAAATCCGAATGCACACATATGACTAGTAAACTACATGACATGATAAGGAATGAGTATGCTCCAATGTGACCAATGCACGCACATGAACAATATGACCAAAGTGATTAATGTAAACAAAGTGCATATGAATGATATAATTAAAAAGAACACGAGACTAAATTGGATATGAAAATGCCATTTGAAAATTAGTCTTATTACTAAACAGGCTTAACCCATATGATTAACATGCAACAAATATTAAACTTACTAAATGAATCTGAACTATGAAAAATGCAGAAATGCCAAAAGTGCCCATGCTAAGATTTTTTTGGTTTTTTTCAAAAATGTAATTTAGATGACTAAAAAATGAATTAGCTAATCTAAATTAAAAGTGAACTTAAAATGACCAAAATGCCCCTGGATTTTGAAAATGACCAAAACGCCCACTGGGTGACCCTAAAGCCAAATAAGGAACAAATTAATTTGGATTAAAGGATACATGACGAAAATGGGTGTCTACATGTATTAGCAATACAAATGAGACTGCAACGGTTTGTCACGGGATATTTATCAATAGAAAAATTTTATTATGACTAATCATAATAATCGTTAAAAGTAATGCTTGCATTTTCCAAACTCATTGGGGTCCCCCCCTCTTAGAATGCTTAGGAGGAAAATGTGGCATGATTACATAAATGGATTATTTTCCATATTTTCTTATTTTATTATCTTCGCAATCATCACGACATGACAAATGGTTTCCTCCTCTAAACCCTATACATTGAAACATTAATAAACGTTAGATGTTTGCTTAATACTACTTGTCCCTACCCTAATCGAATCAAACATATCACACATACATGTTTTTCTTTATTACATTCATGCGTTTCTCCATCATGATGAAATGGTTTTGCTTCTTCCCGTGCATCCTGCCATTTTTTCAGAGTCTTGTCACTATTGCCTATAGGCTTTATGCTAAACATTATACTCTATTAATTTAGTATATAATCAAAGTCAACTTATCTTATTTACGTTCCTCTCAATTCCGTAATCATCAATGCTGCTTATAAGTGTATTCATCTCTTGCACTCCCTATGATGGAGCCAGACTTTCTACATACGTTGCACTTCGCGGACAAAGGAGGCAATTGATTGTGTATAACACAAAATTTGCCTTGAACTCATTCGACTTAGCATCTATCTCTAGTAGATCAATCACCAAATCCTGCAGATATATCTTTTTAGTACTATCAATATTATACAACTCAAGTAACTTCTCCCTATCAATTACATTTGTAGATTTAACAATGCATTCCCCGCTGCTTGGCAACCCAAAAACGTCTATAACATCATCCTTTCCAACCTTATAATCCCTTCCACATATCTTCAGGGAACTATTTATACAATCAAAATTATCAACTAACGATAAACATAAGTCGCTGCACACATTCAAACTTTTCATCAAACTCAATTTGCCAAAACCGAATTCTTGAATTACATCTTTTTGTTCCTTTGACCTAAGCTTGCTTACCAATGTAACAATTTTTTTTGGACTGCATCTAGAACTCAACTGTCTCTGCATTCAAAAACGTCCAAACATGTTACTTATGCACAAAATGCATTGGCCTAAATAACAAACTCAGATTTCATTTCACGGCCCTATTGCCCACTCCACAAAATTCAAACAGTACAACAACATTGCATTTTTTAAATTCAAAGTTATAGTATATTTTACTTTGTAATAATTAGTTTTTTTTTTTACTTCAACTCAAAAATCATCAAAATGTTTTTACCTTCACTTGATAGTGTTGACAAAAATTAAAAAAAAATACATTTCTCTATATTCATGAACACTTACTAATTGAAGAAAAAAGATACAATTTGTGAATGCAAGAAAAATGTTCGTATTTCTCTGCCTAAAATACAAAATAAAATTTTCATTATTTTCGCAACGTTGATATTTGGATTTTTTGGAAATTTCTCTAACAAACTTACACCATTAATGGCCTCAGAATTAAATGTGACCAATTATTAAAATATTTACCCGCATAATAAATGTGCACAAACAAACCCATCCGCATTTATTTTCTGCCTTTAAAAACCCGTTACCCATATTTACACATAATCAAATCACCTTTTTCACACATTTGGCTTCACCGGTTTGCCAAACAAAATTCTTCACTGGCCTTGATCTTCGCAGTTATCACCGTCCTCGGCCACAGCCTGGAGAAGGCCAAACGGAGTCGGGAGGACAAGGCCGGAGCCGCTCACATTCCAAACCAATTCGAACCCCTCTCCTCCAATTGCCGGTTCGTCCACACCGGAATACGTACCAAAATTTTTCACCATCTCCATTTTCAACACATCCACCACAATAAATACTCAAATTTCACCATTCCTCTCATCAATTTACCCTTGGTTTGGGATAAAATCCGGCAGACCAATACTCCCCCTTTCCTCATTGTGCGATACGTCATCTTTTTCTAACGGTTTATTCTTCTGGGTCTGAGGTATATTGGCCCCTTTTTTGGATTTCCAAGGTTTATTTGCAGGTTTAGCAGACGACATGTTTCACGATGCTCTCCTTTTCATATATTTTTTTTCTTCAAAATCATGGGTTCAAATAATACTAAACGACAAAAACCCTTACAAACAGTAAATAGGTATTTACGTTTTGACCCTTAAATTTTGTATTCAAGATGGACGGTTGGGAGTGCTTGGGACACAATCCAACGGCTATCGTTGACCGACCCGTTCTGACGTTGTATCAAAAGGGCATCGGTCTTGATAATTCACCGAATGAAAGGCAAAATATATTCAACATGAAAAGTAAAACATAATCTCATCATTCATTAGTCAAACCCAAAGGATATGAAAAGAGCAAAGCAAAAGCTAACAAGTTGAAGAATATCTTCATTGAACTAGGAGACAGTAACAAACTTACAAGTTTGTCTTCTGCAAAATATTCATCTTCTTCAGCCCTGCATCAAATGACAACTCATAGCCACTTTAGTTTATCAACTCAAATACGCAAATATCACTAACTTCAAAAAGTTCAAAGTGATTGTCTTCTACAAAACGTCGTCCAACCACCAAAGAGCTCGACTCTCGGATTTGTTTGAAGAGAACACTCTTTATCTTTCTGTCTGGCATGCAAAGGATTACGTCTTGATCTTGGATTCATTTTGAATACGTATTTATCTGCTCCCAGTATAATTTGTATGTTATTTCTATTCTCAGTTTTTTTTTTTTGCACAATATTTCTAGTCTCAGTTTAGCATGCAAAAAGTTTCTTTTAAGTATTTGTTAATTAGTTTGTCATGAGAACATGACACTATTGGTAGAAATCATCACAAATTCTTAAATTATAAGGATGAAAAAGAAAGATCAAACACTTATATATTGTAAGTAAGGTGTAAACGAGGTTTCCGGTTCAAATATTGTAAATGGATAAAATAGGAGTCATGAATTAAGCTCAAAGTTGATGATTTTGTAACCATGTCGTATTATTAGTAATTCTTGATTATTTTATAATAGGTGGTCTTGTTTATGAGGAAGGACCGGCCTAATCCCTGTTTTTCGTGGGCAACGAAACATGACTTGAGAGCAATGAGAATCTAACAGACTATTATACTCCATCAAGTGATATTCTATGTATATCATTTCATTTCATTTTGAGATATGCGAGTAATTACAACTCTAGTTGGAGCTAATGTGATTACCGACAAGATAAAATGAAGAAGTTGAATCTCCAATTAAGATTTTTATTTATTAATTGACCAATTTTTAGCATCTTATAGGTTCAGATTCTATAAGGTAAATACAAACCCCAGCAATGATTCAAGTGTCACAAACTTTGTGCCCATCGTTTGTCTGGCACATAGTAAGAGATTATTACGAATAAATTATTGTTTCTTGTTTCTTGGTCTTCATATTTCCAAACTTAATTATCAGTTGATTGGCTATTATCAGATATCATATGATATATATGAATTGTCACTTGGGAAAAAATGGAAAGAATATCTTTTTTTTTTAACACATAACTAAAAATTAGAATCCTATAGTTGTTTTACAAAGATCAAAGGAAAAAGGAGTTAATATTAAGAGTATAAATATTGTTTCCAGATAAGAAATGATACAAAATGAATATGCTTGCCAATTATGATTATTCAAACTTTGGCTATAAATAATGTCCACTTCAAAGTCATCAAAACTCGCCCATAACGCTCATCATGATGTTTACTTTGGTGAGGCTAGAACTTGGCTATTTCAATATCAGATTAGTGATTTTCCAATTGATAATGAGCAGACAAAGTTGAATACGGCGGTTTCCCTTGGAGGAAACTTGGGTGCTTTTCTCACCGTTGATCTTTCCATGTTGAGATCGGGTTTAGGGCAGCTTGGAGAAGAAAAAATGGGGCTAAAACTGATACATAGCTACCAAGAAGTCTTCTAGGTCCAAGAAAGCTCCCAAATAGAACCAATTGCACCAAAAGAGAAATACACTTTCAATATTTTTCTTTCTATTTTCTCTCTTATTTCTCTTGCTTCAATTTCTACCCTCAACCCTATTCTATCAACAATACATAGAAGAATTACCCAAAAAATTTTGTAAGTTTAAACAAGATACGAAAATCAATTATCTGCCTTGTGCCTACTGTGCCAATACGAAGGAACAGGGGAATTGTATTAATTGTATATAGATCAAATGGCAAAGGCTTTTGTTTCAATGTAAGAAATGTACAACTAGTAATTATATCGATATATATGGGTCCATCTAAACTCTGAACTTCGACCTAGCTTCCTCTTCAATCTCCCACCAAACTTAATAGTTAGATGAATATTGTTCATTTTTCATGTATTTATATGTCGAATCTCTCCACTCAAATATCGCATGGCATTTCCCTTCACTTTTGTGACGGAACAGAGAACTGAAAACGGCTAAGCGAATGAGAATACAAAGCTAGTAATTTTACGTAGTCAAATTGAACTTGCTTTTGAAAGAGAGAATGAAAAGTAGTAGTCAAATTAAATTTAGCTGCGCCTGCTTCCACCTTCGTCGGCAGTAAGTTTTACAGTACAATTGCGCTGCTGCATAAACTTGACTAGACAGACGAGCATTGTTAATGCTTAATAGACAAACTTGAGTAGTAAACTAATAATTTTAAACTAAATAACATCACTAATATAATTTTGAAACTCTATTTTTAGCTAGAGCCCAGACCCAAAAAAGTAAGAGCCCAGACCAAAGTGTATTTAGAAAATATGGAAATTGGGCTGGGCCTATGTACAACACTAAGATAATAATACTAGTCTCTTAAAACCCTCTTCCTCTAAAAGAGAAGCCGTATATTAGGGTTTTTGGTAGACAGAAAAACCAAGAGAAAGGAAACGATGGCAAAAACTTTCAACGAGGTTCAGAAGGAAAAGAGAGCACGAAGAGCAGAAAGAAAAAGAGCAATCCATGGAGACCCATCAACTAAGAAGCTTAAGAACAAATCCGAAAATCTTTCCGTCTCTGGAAAACGTAAACGCAAGCTTCTTAGGAAATGGCGTCGGGTATGTACTTATAATTTCTTCCATGGACAATCTCTTTTATAGTTTCTTTTTCTGTGTTATTCTTTGAAATACAAATACTTATTTTGGGTATTTTTTAAATATAATTTTTTAGGAGCAAAAGGATGTTATAGATAAGGGTTTGGTGACTATGGAAGATGTAGAAATGGCGGCTGCTGAAGGTATTTTCTTTAACCCACTCTCGTATTCCCTTTTCTTTTTAGTATATTTGTATTTCTAGTGGTGATCGTAGCTTTGTTAGAAGAATTACTGCATGTTTGTGGTCCAGTGCTGAAATTAGCTGTAATTTGTATTGATTCTGAGATAATTTCTCTGTAAATTGTGTTGTTAAGGCTGAATGAAAGGAACATAAGTAAAATGTTGAAAAATATACAGAAATTCATTAAAATTTTTCATGTGCACTCACCAAATAATATCATAATTTACACAAGAATCTCACCTTATTTTATATACATGGTTTATGCCTGTGTTCTGATGGTGGCCGAAATGCACCACAGAGGGGGTGTCTTCCTCTGGTTTGCTTTTTTCTTTCTCAGTAATCTGGAGGAGTCTCCCATGCTAAATTAATTTTCTTCAATCTAGTAAGCTGTAAATGAATCTCAATTAAACATAGTTACAAGCATGAGGAAGCAAATTTACACTGCTTTTGTACTTGAGGTCTCAAAGCTTTTGACCTCAAATGAAATGTGGAGCTAGGTCCTGTTTGAACAATCCTT
The DNA here is from genome assembly GCA_001974825.2 of Corchorus olitorius. Taxonomy (NCBI): domain Eukaryota; kingdom Viridiplantae; phylum Streptophyta; class Magnoliopsida; order Malvales; family Malvaceae; genus Corchorus; species Corchorus olitorius. The sequence goes on from AWUE01018995.1 coordinate 8,196, forward strand.
TCATGCCATGTTAAGGCTATTAGAATAGCTTGATTACATCTGGCTTTGAATTTTAATTTGAAGCCGGTTCCTTTGATGCAGGTACATCTCAAGATGCCAACAAAGTGCCAACAAAATTTCACATGAAGAAAAATTTGAAGCTCAAACGCTTAAAGAAAAAAGGTGGGTTGATTGATTTTTTTAGTTTTCATTTTGAGTTATTTTCCTCCCAAGCAAGTAATTTATCGAACTTATTTCACTCCTTGTACAGGAAAAGGCAAGAGTTCTAAACCGGCCACTGAAGCTTCAGTAGATGCCATGGTAGAATAGATGAGAATATAAACATCATATACTATTGTACCTCAAGCTATGATGTTGTGCTTGGGAACTCAGTGCTGTAGCTTGTTGCAATGTAGAAGAGATCAGTTTAAGAAGGATATTCAATAGTTTGATGGCATATTTTTTCGTTTGTAACATCTTTATTTTGTTCACAATTGTTCTTATCAGCAATATCCTCCGAATGGGAATTTTCAAGTGGGAAAAACAAAGGTTTCCAAATTGTATTGTAATTTGGCTTTAGTATATACCCCTGATTCTGTTATTTGGAACACATTCGCTCGAATTGGACTGCATCTAAATTAAATGTTAATTTATATTTTCATCTCGTGGAAGGAGAGATATTAAGTAAAACCAGAATGTGGTTACAAAAATTACTGGTTAAATTCTACCCAGATCTGTAATAGCAATTTTAGCTTCCAAGACCTCGCCAAATTTTAGCAATTAAAAGGTGTCAGTCTATCTTGAATAACCTAATTGTTTTTTTTTTGGAGGAAAAATAACCCAAGTAATTTAATTATTATGGGATGATGAACAAAATATAATAAATCCATTGTTTCAAACGTAATTTGCATTGGCAACTGAAACTAAAATCTGGATGAAACTATGTTCTTGAACACCGAAGGTATTGCATTCACTCAAATCATTTTTTTAAATTGCTCTCCCTTCAGCTATACCTCTTAGCTTGAATATATATATCTGTTATGAATACAAATGTAACCCAAAATTGTGTTCTTGCACCATAATTTAGGGAGCTTCTCCACGAATTTTGTTATCTTGAATTCAGTCAAACATATTGGGGAGGGGTCTCACAGCCATAAATGCATCCACCATCTGAAAGAAATCGAAGAAAGAGTTTACTCTCATAGTTCTTGATCTTCATTATTCAATTATTACTTGGGATAGAGGATCCAAGAATCTTACCTCATCCGTTACTGCTGCTCGAGCCCTACGATGTCTTTCTACTACTTCATTCAAAACTTCAACTAGTCGGTTTTTCACCTGACCTGTAAACATGCGTCCCGCACCATACTCCTGGCAGATAATGAGTGGAAAAAACCAAGTATTTATTAATGTTTTACAAAATTTAAAACCTGTAATATTTTCTTTTGTTACGAGTTATGAATAATAATGCACAATAAACAGAAAAGGTTAGAGCAAAGCAGGTACATTTGACTGAAAACACCAAAAAGAAAGAATAAAAGAAAAGAATCTGTCTGTTAAGGCAATGATCATACAAAACAATAGAAGTACAACAGCAGAAACAAACCACCAAATGCAATAGACTTAATTACCTTCTTTATGTGCTCAAGTTCAGCATCATCCTCAAGGAAAAAGTTAAGATATTTAATTGAAATATCTACCTGAAACCCATTCAAACAAATGAACATTTTACCATTCAGTTTTCACTTACATCCTTAGCTACAAAATCAAGGAAACAGAAATTAACAATGGAAACTAAAATGCCAATATCCTCTTCAAAGCTAAACCTAAAGTGCACCTATACTATGTAAATATGTATCTCTCTCATACATCCACTAATCCTAATAAAAAATAAAAATAAAAAGAAAAGAAGAAACCAGAACATAGTAGCTTCTGCTAAGCTAAACAGTGTGCATAGATACAGAAATCTATCTTGTGTGTCTGAGTGCACGCATTGTCATTTGCATCTAACAATGAGGACCATAACTGAAGGTAAATAACATTATAAAGAGAAACCTCACTGATAACACTGATGCTTAAAAGCTAAACACGAACTGGCAAGAATATCCATCTGGTATGTTAACAAGCAAAAGGAACAACGAATTCAATACCTCAAGATTCGCTCCATATTTACTGTGTAATTCTTTAGAATCTTGCCCACCACTGAAGGCATAAGACATTACCTGAAGATAAAAGGCAAATTAAAGTATGTAGAGAGAAGCATCAGAGCAAGTAATAGAATATAATCTCTTTGATCTCTCTTCTCTGTAAGCTTTCCTCATAACCTCCAGTCAAATATACATGCAACAAATGTAACACAAGGTTATAACTCACCATACAGGACAAAATCCCTAACATCACTTAAAATTGCTAAGAAATTAATCAAGAAAAAGGAATTTTGATATTATTAAACCCTAAGCAGAATGATAAGGAACTTCATAAACAAACCTTGGTTTCGATTTCCTTAAAAGAATCAGTCACATAAATCGCAGAATTTTTATCACTAGCTGACATTTTCCCTGTCTCTCCCTGCAATTATCCAAGTGTAGCATTGTGACTAATGTTTTTACCAGAGAATAATTGCAAGTATAAAAATCTATATATAAATGCAAATGTAGATGAACAGTATATAAAGCCAATTGCCAGAGGTATCTCAAATAAATGTCTAAATGTCAATGAAATGGTCAATATTTCAGATTTAGTGAAACATAAAATTTAGTGACAGTACATGCAATGCATGGCTGGTTTAGTATTGGTTTGTCAGAAAATATTTCAGAATAACAGTACATTCATTGGTTTGTCACATAGAATTTTGTGAGAATACAGAAACGCAAAATACCTGGAGGGCAGGGAAGAACAATGATTCAATCAATGCAGGCTTCTGATAGCCTAACCGGGGTGCAACATCCCGCGTCATTCTGAAATATGGATCCTGAGCCCATCAACAAGCATAGACAGCAAAAGTTTTTGAGAAATAGACCAGCATACAAGCAGAGCTAGAAAGAATAACGAAAAACAAACAAACAAAAAAACTAAAACAAGACCAAACCAAACCCAGGAGGGAAAGGAATGTAGAAAGAAATATATAATTATAACCAGGGGAAACATCAGTTTTTACCAATTATTGACCAATAATTTAACAATGTGCTTTGATAAATTTTAGAATTGCTTTGGCTTAAGGTTTAGTTTAAGTTGCTCAGTGTCAAGGCTACAAGACCCAGTATCTAAAATTTTACCAACCATAACTGTATAATGAATGAAAGGAAGAGTGAAAAGGCCATTATAGCAATCTCTTTGAAGCTTGTAAACTACTCACGACTGTAATGAGGTGCATAAATACCATGGAAAAACATGTAAAACTAAGAGCTAGCATTTGGAAACCACAGCTATCACTTACAGAACCATATACAGTAAGAATTAATACACTCCAGTCATATGATATAACTAAACAAAATCCAAACAAAGAACTGAACCTGGTCAATTGCACATGGAATTAGACAACGTAGATCATCCTTGCCAGGGAATAGGTGTGGGAATGATGAAGGAAATGATGGAACAGCCTGCATGAACAGAGTATAGGCATAACCATCACCACATGGATATATTTAACACAAAGAGGTTGTGAAAAGACAAAGCGACAAATTGTTCCCTAATGGCTTAGGTGACACATCAGACCACCTCATAAGTGGCCACCACAGTTAAAAGGAAACAATATATAATCATAAAAAATCTCTCCACTCAAAGCAAAGGAACAATATAATAAGGGGAAAAAAAGGAAACATTGCCTGTGACCAGACACATAAAAGTCATCAAACCAAGCCATGAATAGGGAAGCAAAAAATACCTGCACAGGTGGAAAGCTGACTTTTCCAATATGATCCTCTCCAGTGAATCCAAATATACCGACAACCTTAACATCACAAGAAAGGAATGCGATCACTCAAACAATGAGTTCAAAGTCTCCTCCAACCACAGAAAGAAAAAAAGAAAGAAAGGAAAAAGAAAAGGAAAGAGAGGTGGTGAAGAAGCACCTTGTTGTATGTGACACACCTCGCAACCTTGACCATATTTTTGTAAAAGGCACTGCAAATTAGAACAAAAAAACAAAAATTTTATACAAAAAAAAGTCAAAAGAAAACGCTTATAACTCCACAGGTGTTTTCTTACCCTCCAACATAATCAAAGTCTGAGAATATGAATGTCTTTGATATGTCAAAACCACAAGCAATAATATCTTTAGCATTCTCGCGGGCAAGTCTTTGGCTCTCCTCTATTGAAAGATCTTTCCACAGAAACTTCTCATCATCAGTAAGCTGTATAACAAGAGGGACCTTGAAGGCATCCTGAAGGTATCTGCAAGAAAAATCATACATGGGCAAAAATGAAGAGAGTTTAAACATTAAGGAATAGTATCATGTTCCCAAATGAAAAAAAAAAGTTTTTTTTCCTATTTTTTCTGCCTAAGACTATAAAACTAATTCACAGCCATGCAGTTGGGAGCGTTTGGTAGAATCTATGATGAAGAAACTTTCAGCATAATTTAGCCTTTTTACAGTGGTTGCACAAATAACAACTGAAATTTATTTAAAAAGGACTAAACCTTTCAGCATAATTTAGCCTTTTAGTGGTTACTTCTATCACTTGCTTCTTACTTCCTCCATTTCTGCTATGAAGGAAAATCAAATGTAGTATTTGGTTCGATACGAGCAAATGGCAAATATAGAAGCAACAATCCTCAATAGGTTAATTAATAATTACACAAACAAAGTTTCTATGTATAATTGCAAATTAATCATCTTCTTAAGCCTTCAATTCATAAAATTAAATCGAAAGCAAAAACTTCAATTTCTTTCCCATTAATTACAGTTATTAAGATAGTAATGAAGAAAAAGAGAAAAAAAAAGTTACTTGGTGAACATAAAAGGAATCAAGTGACCCAAATGCAAAGCTTCAGAGGAAGGTCCTCGACCGGTATACAAATAAAACTTGTCCCCTCGCTCGTAGGCATCCAAAATTTCATTGAAATCTCGGTGGGCAAAGAAGACGCCGCGGCGGAGGAAGATGTGAGGAGGACGAGAAGTAAGGCGTTGGACACGGTCGGCCAAGGATTGATCAAGCCTTTGGCAGCCAAATTTGTCGATGAGCTTGTCGTAATCGATCTTTCCGCCGTCTTTGGCTTTTACTTCCCATGGATTGACCACCTGCTCTTCCTCTTGCAGCAGATTCTGATCCTCTTTATTCTCCATTACGACCTTCGCTGTGGAAAGGAAGAAACTGCTGCTATTGCTCTACTATTCTAGGTTTCGGCAACGGCTAACAGAGTGAGAAAGAGAAGAGTTCATAACTTAAATACTACTCCTAAAATGTAAACGGATAGCGTCCGCGAATTTTGAGATATCAGTATTCTAACCCTATTCTATTTCCTAGGGTACCCAAACCCTAAAATTACCCGATTATTTTCCAAAATAACTACCCGTACACTATTTGTATAAAATATCAACTATCTATTAATTACCTAAATCCGATAAAAAACCTGAATATTTTTTTACATTATAATAATTAAATAATAATAAATTAATCAAAATTAAATGAGTGAGTTTAAAATTAACTTTTGTATTATTGTAAAATAAAGTTAAAAATTATATTTTTTAACCATAAATAAATTTTAATTAGGTTGATTATGAGTAATTTTTAAGTAAAAATATAATATATAAATAAAAATTTAATATTAAAATAATTAATTAGTAACCGGGTTCAGGTAGTGGGTACCCTAAGGTCACTATCTGAACCCGTCACGAGTAAAACCAATACCCGTACCCTATCCTAACCCGATTATAAAATATCCTAACTCTACTTAATCGGGACCAATAGTACCGGGTACCTATTATCTACTACCATTTACATCCCTATTAAATAAGTTCCCTTCGTTAGACTAACGATTCTACTTAAGTCTTCTCTTCTCTTCTCTTTTCATTTTTGTTTTTAGTTTTACCTTTTTTGTGTGGAAATTAAAAAGTAAAAACTGATTAATTTTTTTTCCAAAATAAAAAAAGAAAAAAAAAGAATTTAGTAGTGATAGTAAAATTTCAAAAAAAGAAAAAAAAACCTTCTTTTTAATATATTAGTTTTCAATTCCACGTGCGTTGCACGTGATCATCGTGTTTAAATTAAAAGAAAAATAAAATAATAAATGAAATTAATTATAAGTAGAGTTGTCAGAACCTAATGCAAACTCGATAACCCGATTTTACCAGAGAAAGTAAACGACCCAAACTCGTCATATCCAGACCCGACAAACTCGTAACCCGAATGACTCGAGAAGTTAACCCGGATGACCGAATAATATTATAAACTAAAATTCTGTTTTATTCAATAAAATCCACATTGTTATAATTTTTTAACCATTGATAATTATCATTTATCCAAATTTTAATATATCTAAGATTTTTAATTAAATTAGTAAAATGATAAAAATAAATTAAGTATAAGGATATAAGATTTAATTAAATAAAAAAATAGAGTTTTTAGTTGAGTAAAACTATAAAAGTATATTTAAAAAATTCTAATATATATAAGTTTTTAATTAAAATAGTAAAATGGTAAAAATTAAATTGTTATAAAGATATTAGATTTAAGTAAATAAAAATAGAGTTTTTTAGTTGAATAAAATTATAAAAGTTTAAACAATGGTATTTAAGAAATATATTCGAAAAATAAGGGTATAATGGGCGATTCAAAAGTTTTACAAGACTTCGTACTTTTTAATATAGTACTAGTTTTCACTTCCACGTGTGGTACACATGACCAATCATGTTTAAATTAAAAGAAAATTAAAATAATAATTGAAATTAATTATAAGTAAAATTGTTAAAATCTGATCCAACCTCGATAACCCGTCCCAACCTGACCGAACCTGATTTGATCAGAGAAATTAAACAACCCGAACATGTCCTATCCAGACCCGACAAACTCGTAACCCGAATAACCCGAGAAAATAACCCGATGACTCTAGAATATTATAAACTAAAATTATGTTTTATTCAATAAAATACACATTGTTACCAGTTTAACCATTTTAAATAAATTTAAGAATTAAACATTTAAAAATTCAAGGCTGACTCAATTGATCGGAGTCCTAAACCTGAAAAATCCAAAACCCGAATGACCCAAAACCCGAGGCCAAAAGCCGAACCTGCATGACCCTAAATCCAGCAGACCCGAGACCCGAATGACCTGAATCCGGATGAGCCGAAACCCGAATGATCTGAGAAAATTACCTCATTCATATGACATGGACCCAGATGAGTATGACCCGAAACCCATCCAACCCGCTCAATTGACTCCTCTTAACTTTTTTTTTTTTGCGTCAATTCCTCTAACTTTATAAGTCAAAGGAAATAATTGCATGTTATTGTTCTTTTTATTTTTAAAAACTTTAAATTCTTGTTATACACTCTAATATATTAAACTATCAATACACACTCCAAAATTGAAAAAGGTCAATCACAATAATTGAAATTTAAATAAATTTTGAACTTAATTAGTTTAAAAAAATGATGAATAATTAATGAATAGGTAAATTATTTTAATTTTTAAACTTGATAATAAGATTTTTGTTAGTTTATATTATAAATTTTTTTTGTTCAAATCAGTTTATATTATAATTGAAAAAAGTATCCAATTTTTTAAAATTAAAATATTTATAAAAATATTAAATTTAATTAAATAAAAATAGAGTTTATAGTAGAATAATTGTAAATGTTTATTTCTTAAATAACTGTAAAATTTAAACGATGTCATTTAAGAAATATATTTTAAAAATTCTAATATATCTAAGTTTTTGATTAAATTAGTAAATTGATAAAAATAAAATAGGTATAAGGATATTAGATTTAATTAAATAAAAATAGAGTTTTTATTTTTTTTGGCCAAAAAATAAAGTTTTTAGTTGAGTAAAATTATAAAAAATATTTAAAATTTTCTAATATATATAATTTTTTTTTGATTAAAATAGTAAAATGGTAAAAATTAAATAGTTATAAGGATATTATATTTAATTAAATAAAAATAGAGTTTTTAGTTGAGTAAAACTATAAAAGTCTAAACAATGGCATTTAAGAAATATATTCGAAAAAATAAAGGTATAATGGGCGATTCAAAAGTTTTACAAAAGTATGTACTTTTTAATATAGTATAGATATAGATATAGATATCTATACTAATTATAAAGGCAAAACCTGAGTTTGTCTCACGAGTCGACTCGGAGACAAACTAAATTTTAAAAAATTCAAAATAAAATAAAAACCACCCATCTTAAATAAAACTACCCATTAGAGGATAAATATAATATTTAAATTTTGTTTATATCATTTAAAAAAAAACTACCCATTTAAAAAAACTACCATAAACTACTACATTTTAATTATTTTATTTTCGTATACACTCACGCAGTGAGTGCCCTGTGTCTTGTAGATATCTATACTAATTATAAAACCAAAACCTGAGTTCGTCTCACGAGTTGACTCGGAGACAAACTAAATTTTTAAAAAAATTCAAAATAAAATAAAAACTACCCATTTTAAATAAAAACTACCCGTTAGAAGATAAATATAATACAAGCAGGGCGGCCTGCGCTTGCGCTGCAGTGATCTTCTTATTAGGACAATATTTTTTTTTTTGTAATTGTTTAAGCCGGTTAGTAAGAAGATATTGCATTGGTTATAAGTTAATCAGTTAGGAGAAACTCATACATGGAAACAAATAATTCGCATATATAAAGCAAAACACATGACCTCTCTTTCATTCTAAAAGTGCATTATCTAAATTCTACTACATCTCTAGGGAATTCATCAAAAAAAGCTAATATTCTACTCCTCCATCTCTAGACAATTCATCAAAATAAAGCTAATATTAATTGTTGCTTGAAATGTATGTTGATCATCTAAAAAAGCATAGTACACTGCAGTCATTTTTTAATCTTGATTGCACTTGTTGAATTATTCAATTCGGGTAGGTGAAAGAATTTGGCTTCTACATGAGGAATGCCTAATTTTTTGTAGTCAAGGAGCATGTATAGTTGTCGTAGGAAAATTGAATTAGTTGAGAGCATTTGCAGGAACATATGTAATTTATACAATGCATCACAAAATCATTGTACTTAGCAATGACTAACTATAATATAAATTCAAATAAATCCATATTTAGCTCAAAATGTTGCGGTGAGAAGTGAAAGCTCTCCACTTTAGGTTATGTCATCTTAAGGCGCTGCTAAATTAAAGGCTGAAATCTCAAATAGGACCCTGAACTTTCAAGAAAATCTCAAATAAGGGTCTCAACTAAGAAAAAGGTCATATAAGGGCCTGAACTATTCGACTAAGCTCAAATAAGTCCAATCTGGGTGTTTGAAAAGCACTCGCCGTTAGTTTTAACAGAATAATGACGTGGCTGTTAACCCATTTTTCACTTAAGATATTTCTTTCATATTTATAATTTTTATTTTTTATTTTCAAATTTTAAGCATGGAAAAATTAAAATATTAAATCAAAATTTCGAATTTTTATTTTCAGACTTTTGTCTTACTATATTAAATATAAATTTAATAAATTATATCTTGTCCATAGAATTTACTATATACGATTTATTAAAAAAAAGCTTAATTAGTCTTCTCTTTTTAATTTTTACTTCATTATAAATTATATTATATTATTAGAAAAAATTATTATGATCTTCTTTTTTTTTTTGGTAGGAAAAAGTACTTTGATAAATTTAAATGTTTACAGCCCTGGGGAAGGAAATTCCCCTCATGTCATCCATGATAATGTCAAATACAAAACAAGGCAAAGTACTACAAATTACAAATGGATCAAGTTGTAGTCTTCCTTTGTTGGCCATGATGTCAGCAGCCCTATTCGCTTCCCGATAGCAGTGAGACAACCTGACATTCGGTATTCTTGACATGAGCAGCCTGCAATCAGAAATAATGTTGCCCAGGGGATGTAAGTCAGTATTAGCATTCTCAATCAATTGTATTACCACTTTGGCATCAATACTAATTTCAAGGAAAAGCATTCTCCTTTCCACAGCAATGGTCAACCCATCCCTTAGCCCCCAAAGCTCAGCTTGGAGACTAGTAGCAAAGTCCATTCTTCTTGAGTAACCCACAATCCATTCTCCTCTTTCATTTCTAATAACCCCCCCAGCCCCTGAGGCTCCTAGATTTCCCTCTGAAGACCCATCAGAGTTCAATTTAAACCACCTTAGAGAGGGGGGAGTCCACTGAACATTCACCAAGGATTTTGTGACAAGTTTGACATGACATGGACCAAGGAAAAGAAATTCAGAGGCTTTTTGCTTAATGCTATAAAAGGTTTCATTAGGAAGCAAAGTTTTCCCCTGGAAGATGCGAAGATTTCTAGCATACCAAATAGACCAACAAGAATAGGCAAAAATGGAAGACCAACTCAAACCAGAAATAATCAAAGGAGAGGTCAAATTAGATAAAATCCAACCTCTAAGATCAGAATGAAAGAAATCAGCTGGGAGTTGTTGAAAAGAGTTCCAAACAGATATAGCAAAAGGACAATCTCTTAAGATGTGAAGGGTGCTTTCCTCTGAGTCCGGACAAATATCACAAACCAATTCAGAGCTGATATTACGATGGAAAAGCAAAGATTTGGAGCATATTTTATCATGAGATACAGTCCACAAGAAATGTTTGACTCTATAATGACATTTTGCATCCCAAATCTGTTTCCAAAAATTCTTATCAAGATTACACTCCCCAAAACCATTTGCTAAATCATAAGCAGATTTTAAAGAAAATTCCCCATTTTTGGAAAAATGCCACACACAAGTGTCAGGGGCAGAATTAACAGTACAAAACATCATAGACTTAATTTTAGTTAATAATTCAGGCAGGAACTCAAAAGAGACAGATTGGAGATTACATTCCCCATTGGTGCAAATGCAGTTGCTAACCAGCAAATTATCTTCATTCCGACCCAAAGGTCCTTGAATTAGACTTCTAATGGGGGCATTTAATAACCAATTGTCAGTCCAGAAGAATGTAGAAAGACCATTCTTGATAATAGTCTTACAGCCTTTGTTAAAGACATCAGCCCCCTTGACCATGCCACTCCAAGTATCTGAATTAGACCCTTTTTTGGGTTCCAAACGGTTCAGATTGTACTTACTCTGCAGGGCTCTGACCCAAAAGCTATCAGGGTTCTTCATAGCTCTCCAAATGAGCTTAGCCATAAGGGCTATGTTCCTAAATCTAGCTTTTCTAAGGTTCAAACCTCCCTGACTCTTCTTTTTAGTGACCCTATCCCACCCCACTAAATGGATCTTTTTTCCTTCCTCAGTATCTCCCCACAAAAAGTTTTTGTGAATTTTATCAATTTCATTGTGTACCGAGGAAGGGAGATGACTAACCTGCATGGGGTAGTCAGCAATAGCAGAAGAAACCAATTGAATAAGAGTAGCTCTTCCAGCCAGAGACAGGGTGTTAGCTTTCCACCCAGCTAACCTATCTCTAATACGTTCAATGATGAACAAGAAGTCATTCTTGCAACCTTTCTTATCCAGAATAGGGTGCCCCAAATAATTGCCTAAAATGTCAGTTTTTTTAAAACCAAGCAAGTCAGTAAGCCTCCTAGCTTTATCCTGGTCGACTTTGGGAGAGAACCAGACCCTAATTTTATCAAAATTAACCTTTTGCCCAGATCTATTACAAAAGCTTTGCAAAGTTTTAAGCACAGTGAGGCAATTACTCTCATTAGCCTTAGCAAAAAGAATTACATCATCATCAAAAAGAGCATGAGAAATTTTAGGCCCCCCTCTACCTATCCTAATAGGATTCCAATTCCTGTTGGAGACTTCTTTCTCAATGGAGAGAGACAAAAATTCCATGCAAAGGATAAAAAGGTAGGGAGAGATAGGGTCGCCCTGTCTAATACCCCTAGAAGCTGTAAAAGGTTCAGAAGCAAACTCGTTGAAAAGCACAGCCAAACTAGGATTAGAAATGCAGGAGAGAATAAGGCTAATTAAATTAGCCGAAAAATTAAAGAATAACAGCATTTCCCTAATAAAACTCCATTCCAACCTATCAAAGGCTTTCTCTAAATCAATCTTAATGGCCATCCAGCCCACTTTACAGGAGCTGTTTCTAGCAGAGTGAATAGCTTCCTAGACAATAATTATATTATCGGAGGCTCTCCTACCAGGTATAAAAGCAGCTTGCATAGGGTTAATCAGATTATCAATAAAAGGTTTTATCCTATTGGCAACAATTTTGGTAACCAGCTTGTAGCAGGTGTTCCCTAAACTAATAGGCCTAAACAGCTTAATGGTCTCAGGGCAAAGAGACTTAGGCACCAAACAGATAAGAAAAGATTTCCAACTGTCAAAAGATTTCTTTTTACTTCATTATCATTATTATGATCTTTCACCTAGTCCTCCAACATGGAGAATTCTCAGTCAACTTAAAACTGGAAAAATTCATGACCACCGGCAAAAATTCTCTAAACTAAAAATTTTGATTTCCAGCAAAAATTCTCTAAACTAAAAATTTTGATTTCCAGAATCTAATCTACCAAATTGCATTTTTGATATAACATTGGCTTTAACTGAATCAATGTATAGCATATATTCAGCTTTGCATTGCTTGGGTGCATTTATTACAAATAAACCCCCATGAGTAGTAATTTCCCTCAAGCCTGTTTCTCATCCAAAAAACATGGAACAACAGCCTCCAAAATCAGACCCGTCTCTCTCTGAAACTTCATCGTTTACAGTGAAGCAAGTGGAAGTAGTAGAAGAAGAAAATGATATTGATGAAGAAGATGAAGAAAGGCACAATAAACACCTTGTGTTGGATCCGAGTCTCTCCAGGAAAGATGATTTGAATTCGAATCCAAATCAGACAAGTTTGAAGCCCAAACTCGACGGATTCATCATCAGATAAAAAGATTCTTTGACTCCATTTTGGAGATTTTGTTGGCTTCCGGTTCTTCTTTCATGGCTATGAGAACTCAATTTCCCCCCTTTTCCATTCAAGGGCTTCGTGAGAAAGGAAAAAGAGAAGTGTCGACGGTAGTGGGTAGGTCGAGGAGGGAGGAGGAAAGGGGGAATGGTTGGGATGGGCTGGGCGTTGGTTTTGGGATTTAGGGGTAAATTTAGGATTAATAATTTTGTTAGGTTGAATTAAGATTTTCTCAGGGAAATAAAAATAAAAAAGACACGTGTCTTCAACTGATTCATTCACGCGCTTTAAATGGGGTGTGTTTCATAATATCCGTTAAATCTAACACTTTGGACTTATTTGAGCTTTGTCGAATAGTTCAGGCCCTTATATGAGCTTTTTCTTAGTTGGGACCCTTATTTGAGATTTTCCTGAAAGTTCAGGGTCCTATTTGAGATTTCAGCCTAAATTAAATGGAAGGATCTTATCAACGTTCATTTGGAAATTTTAGGAAACAGAACGGAGTTCATGTGAAACCAATTCAGAGAAATGTTAAAGAAGAAGAAACCCACCCAAATAGAAAAGAAGATGAAAGGAAAACATAACTAGAATGTCAATAGTTTACCCATGAATCAACCGTTATTGAAGATACATTTATAGCACCAGTCATTTGGAATTCCGGCAGAGAAGTTGAACCAGTAAATCCTGATATCCAGACACAATTAATATGTAATTAAAACACACTTAATCATAAATATAAAAATAGTAAATTACAAAAAAGAGTTGCAGGAAAAGTAAGGGAGGAAATTCATCGAGGGCCTTTTTAGTCACCCGAAAAGTGAGAAAAGACCAAAAAAAGCCAAAAGGAACCACCACATTAATCCTCAATTTGGGTTTTAAGTAAGGTGGAGACTTCGGTGCTCCCGTTGTGATGCTCCCACTTTTCAATGTGATGCTCCCATTTAATTCTGACCATTGGATGCATTATCTATTTTCTTGACCGACGGATACTAAAAGATTTAACCTGCTAAACCGGTTTTAAAAACCTTTTAGAATGAATTCGTGTGTGGTAGTTATCGTGATAGATTTTTACACCTTTTTTATTCAAATCGTTGATATCAACTACTTTTTTTACTTGATTTATTATTATTATTTCTCTATTTTTTTAATTTTTTACTAGATCACTAACCCAATATCAACGGAGAAGAAAAGAATAAAAAATAAAAAAATTAGAGAAAAAATAATAAAATCAAGTAAAAAAAGTAATTGATATCAACGGTTTGAAATAAAAAAGGTGATAAAAATCTATCACGAGAACTACCACATATATAAGAATTCATTCCAAAAGGTTTTTAAAACCGGTTTAGCAGGTTAAACCTTTTAGTATCCGACGGTTAGGAAAATAGATATTGCATCCAATGGTCAAAATTAAATGGGAGCATCACATTGAAAAGTGGGAGCATCACAACGGGAGCACCGAAGACTACACCTTTAAGTAATTTCCATAGCCACTAAAAATAATATATAGTATATATTTAAATTTATTTATATAATTTTTAAAAAAATTACCTATTGAAAAAAAATTGTCATAAATGATAAACCACTCACGTAGTGAGTGCCCTATGTCTTGTAGATATATATGGAAAAAAAAAAAAAAGACGTTAGTTTGTTTATATTCTAAACAGCGTCAAGGTCTGGGCTTGTGTACAAAGTGGACTCGAATCTTTTTATCTAATCAGCAATGGGCGATTGCGAGTATCAGTCAGAGCCATCACAAACTCCGGACTCTGTCTTGTCTGAGTGAACTCTGTGTCCCTTTCTCTCGTGCTCTCTGTGACTCTTTTCATTATCAACAAACACAAAACGTTGGAAATGGCAGAGAGCGGCTGCGTCACCTGCGGTGGCAGTAGCACTAACCAGAAAATGATCTCAGTCGACGAAGCACTTCAGATTGTGCTCAGCGTTGCCCAGCAACTGCCACCTGTCACCGTCCCCCTTCACCAAGCGCTCGGAAAAGTTTTGGCTCAAGATATTTACGCTCCTGACCCTTTGCCTCCTTATCCTGCTTCTATCAAGGTCCCTTCCAAAATCCAAACTTTTCTTCTTTTTCGTTCCTTCCATTCTTTTATAGATTAAAATAAAGCAGTTTTTTGAAGATTAAGTGGGTCGCTTTAATGCTTTGGTTTGTATTCTGATTCTTGACTTGTATAGATTGAATTGAACACTTGGGTTTTGGTTAGTTTTTTGGTATGAACTTTGAAGGTCAAAAGATTGCCTTTTCAAGTACCAATCTTCTAACAAGCAATCGGGTGTTTTGGTTTTTTACATAAAGGTAGCAGGGTTGATCATCTTGGAATAAATATCTGTTATGCTGTATACTCTTTTTTTTTTTTTTTCGATTTGAATATAGGATGAAACTTCCTTGCCATAGTTGGTAGTCTTCCTTTCCTTGTTTTGAGAATCTAATTTAATTTTAGGGAACAAACGAGGTTTGTTATCTATTTTATATTTGGGTAAATTTGAGTTAGAGTAATCCGAATATACTGAGATTTCACATATGTAAATGATTCCTTGCAGGATGGTTATGCAGTGGTTGCTTCAGATGGGCCTGGTGAGTATCCTGTAATAACTGAATCAAGAGCTGGGAATGATGGGGTTGGTGTCACAGTGACTCCTGGAACCGTTGCATATGTGACGACTGGAGGTTAGTTTATTCATTCTGTTATATGTGCATTAACCGGTCCTATTATCTTCTGCAGTCCATGTGCAAAAGTTTAGGACATATTTTATAATCTGGGTTTTTAATCACTCTGACTAAGATGATGGATTGGTCTGTCAAATGCTAGTTGATGTATATTAAACAACTTTTCTGTATAATCGTGGTATTCTGGAGTTGTGTTTATCCATAGTGAATGAACATTGTGCATGCGCAATTGAAATTGAAAAGAAATTCAGGTCTGTAAGAACTAAGAAGTAGTCAATGTAATAATGAAAAAGAAGCATGCAGCAACAAGCTTGTCAATAACCTAAATATGCCTTTTTCTTTTTGAATTCGTCTTACATTTCATGATGGGGCATGCTGTTCTTACATCATTATCTGTCGTAATCTTATTTGGTTTCTTGAATGGAATTGTGTTGTCTTTTGCTGACTGAGTAAGCTGTGTGATCATACACTTCTAAAATTGAGATTGGCAATAATTGAACTTAGAAAAGCAGCTCCTCCTTATTTTAGCATCATATACTGTCTTTTAGCTTTCAAATAGTTTGAAGAGTGATCTAAGGCATAATAATTTTAGCATGGTGTTTTTAACTCAAATTTTCCTCCCTTCTGGACATTTTTCCCCTTAGGGCCAATACCTGATGGTGCCGATGCTGTTGTCCAAGTTGAGGACACTGAACAGGTTAAAGCTCCTTCAGTTGAATCAAAGCGTGTAAGGATATTGGTGCAAACTAGCAAAGGTGTTGATATTCGTCCAGTGGTATGACATCATTGGTTCCTCTGTCTTTGTCTACTTTCCTATCCCTCTTTGTTGCCAGGTTCCTTTTCCTTTTCTGCTTCTTACCATCTCTCTTCTCTTAAATGAATCTTTTGGCTGTTTTGCAACTTCCTCAGAGTCCTTATTACAACAACTGAGTTAATAAGTCTCAGGACCCAAGTATGTTCACAATCAATATTTAGTTATTTATAGCCTTGTGGATGTGTCGAAAAGTTGTATGTGAAAATTGGTTCTATTCTCAAAGTCTTAGTGGGACCAGTGCACCTCATTTGTATTCTATTAGTGTCTAAACGTGAGGTTATTCATAAATTCTGCCCTTCGATTGTGGTTTACTGGTTTTGGCCCAAAAGGTCTACTATGAGTAGTTTATTTCATTTGATCAGTAAGAAGTAATTTAACAGCCATTTTTATGGTTTAAAATTTCAACACATCAGAGCCAATTTGGACATGCTGGCAGCCCTCCTAAAACTTTATGGTCTCTTAGCTTAATGGGAATGGAAATGAAGTTAAACTTCTCTTATCACCTTTTGTGTAAAGAAAGTGAATCACGGTGTGCTTGATTAAATTGTCCGGTTGTGGTTTCCAATGTTTTTCTTTCAAATGCATGAACGTGAGCAGAGATAACTTCTCATTTTCCTGCTTGCCTTTATCTCAAAAGCTCAAAGAAGCACCTGTTTTGCAGGGCTGTGACATTCAGAAAGGCGTGGTAGTTTTAGAATCTGGAGAACGAATAGGTGCTTCAGAAGTGGGGCTATTAGCCACAGTGGGTGTTACAATGGTGAAGGTACTAGATTGCCCACTATTTTGGTTTTGATGAAAACTGTTTTCGTTTTGATGAATTATGCATAATCTAAAGGACATGGCTGATTTACAGGTTCAACCTACTCCAAAAATTGCTGTACTTTCTACTGGAGATGAACTTGTAGAGCCAACAACGGGGTCCCTAAGTCGTGGCCAGGTACTGTGGGACTATCTGAGAAGTTCAACATTCATAGAGTGGATTATTGTTTCAAATCCTTCAGCTTCTCATTACTAAATTTATACAAGTCTGATTTCGGAAAGGGTTAAAGAAAGAAGAAAAACAGAAATTGGGTATAAAGGATTATTTATAAGATTTTTGTCTTGGCAGAAAAAGTTGGAGAGTTTGATGATTTTGAATTACTGCAACCATGGTAATAGTGAGATCATAAGTAAGTGCACATAGGGATGTCACTTTAGAAATAAGCCTTCAAGGCTTGAATATGCTATTAGTCACACCTCAATCGACAGTTCTCTGACGATTAATTGTTCTTCAAATAAAGTGACTTTTACATTGGCAATATTTACAAAATCTATAGAGATCATGATTATTCTGTCTTGCTTGCTCGTTCATTCTTTCTTTGTTATCCTTCTCTTTTGGATCTCCCCCATTCTTGTTTTGATGGATGAGTTCATTTTTCCTGCACTAAACCTACCATTTGAATTGAATTCTCCATTGACATATCATTTACATTGCCTGATGTCTGCAGATTAGGGATTCCAACCGTGCTATGTTATTGGCAGCTGCAACACAGGAAAAATGCAATGTGCTTGACTTGGGTATTGTTGGAGACAATAAAGAAGAACTTGAGAGGGTCTTGGATTGTGCTTTCTCTTCAGATATTAATATTCTTCTGACTTCTGGTGGTGTTTCCATGGGGGATAAGGATTTTGTGAAGCCATTGCTTGAAAAGAAAGGGACAGTACACTTCAGCAAGGTCCTTTTACATATATGTTTCTTTGTGAGAAAATTTGTTCGTGTAATGGGCAATTTGTGTGTTCCTAGCTTTTCTTTGAGCTTTAAATATATATAGGATAGCCTGTGCATCATTGAGTAATTAACTTCGTTTGGATGGATGGATCCTTCAACAGGTTTGCATGAAACCAGGGAAACCATTGACATTTGCAGAAATTTATTTAAATCGGCCAGAGGATGCGCAAGTGAAAAAAGTTCTTGCATTTGGTTTACCTGGAAATCCAGTTAGCTGTCTAGTTTGTTTCCATCTCTTTGTGGTTCCCACTATTCGGCACCTAGCAAAATGGGCAAATCCACATCCTTTGAGGTTTGCTGAAACTTCCAGAATATTGAAATGTTCCTGTTGTTGCTTCTTTTGCTGTCTGTACAAAGTTGAAGTTAAATATAGTAAGTGTGCTGTTCCCCTCCCGTTCATTTCACAGAGTGCTAGCTCGACTTAAACAACCGATAAAGACAGATCCAGTTCGGCCAGAATTTCATCGTGCTACAATCAGATGGGAGGTCAATGATGGATCAGGCAGTCCTGGGTAAGTTTAGGGTTATTGTTCTTGAACACAGGTCCTGCACTTTCTAGATTTGGTATTCAGTTAGATCCCTTTTGGATTACTTTTAATTGTCATGGTTTTTGGTACTTAGTCTACCTCAAAGACTATTATAAATTGTGTTAAATTGAACTATTGTTTCTTTGGAATTTTAGATTTGTTGCTGAAAGCACTGGCCATCAGATGAGTAGTCGGCTTTTAAGTATGAAGTCAGCCAATGCTATGCTGGAGTTGCCAGCAACAGGGAGAGTTATTACTGCTGGAAGTTCTGTGTCAGCCATTGTGATTTCTGATTTAAGTGGTACTAAACTGAGCAAGGCTGGTTTGCCATCGGATTTAGGTTCAACTACTTCACTACATAAAAGTACATCTAATGAAACAACAGCAGATGGATCACAGGATGCTCAGTACAAAGTAGCTATTCTTACAGTGAGTGATACTGTTGCATCAGGTGCAGGGCCTGATCGAAGGTACGTTACTGCATATTGCTTCTTCAACATTTCTGGGGTTGAGTTCCTCAATTTCCCTTTGAGCTGAGTTGTCAAGAAATTCCTAATTTCCCACCTATAATCAGATTCCGAAGGCTACAACATTGTCATGGAAAAAACTTGACTTCGTCTAATTTAACATTATATTCTTCATTAGGATATTTGAATGTGGATCTATGCTTGTTAGGAATTGGCTGTTCACTTAATTGTCATCTGTTTGAAATTGAAGGTGCTATTAGGGCTAAGATCACTTGCTTTAGGTGTATCAATTATGTTTCCTTATTTATATTTTGAGGGACATCTCTAACTACAAGTCACCCCTGGTCTTTTATTTCTAATCTTTCTTGCAATCTCTGTATGTGGTGAGTGAGATTATGAAGGTTTAGTGTTCAACCAGAAGCATCCTGATACACCACTTTGTTCCAGTTTGTCAAAATGGTCACCTTTTGGATGCTAAAGCAATCAAGCAGAGCTGATGTTCCACTATATTCAAGAGATATAAAATGGGTGAAAGCTTTGCTACAATATAGAGCCAAAGGTTTTGTTTGTTTTGATCAGACATCCGGGGTTACTGAATCTTGTGACTTTTCTTTTTGAAGACTGACCTTCAAAAGGGGATGGATTGATCAGGCTCCCAGTTTAAGCGCATCTAGATACACCTTTGAATAACTGTTTCATAGAGGTCACTTTAAGATGCTAAAGAAAATGAGCAAAGTTGATATGGTTCCATGTCAAAGTAAGACCATGGATTACTGAATGCTTTGCGACAAGATCTAGGGAACAACATTAGTAAATCATTTTGCTTGAAGCTTTTTTTTTTTTTTTAATATTTTATTTCTTTAGCTTTTAGTTAAATTTTTTCTCTAATTTTGTTTTATCTCTTTCTTGGGTGCATTTATAAATCTGACCTTAAGCTTACCATCAGTGTGTTGGCCCCTTTCACTCTTCACGTAGCTATGATCTCAAACCTGTAACCTTTTTCAAAGTGCACAATGACATTTGTCTACACTCTACAGTGGTAACATTGCCTGTGATTTATAAAAACTAATTCTTAATAATTTCTGCAATTTACTTAGTTGAAGTTGAATGAAGGAGGTGGTAGCTCCCTACACCAACTTCAGCCCATTCTGCTTTGTTACAGGGTCTAATTTGTAATAGTATATTTGTTTTGGCATTGTTGTTTTGTTATCCATCTCCTGAATTCTTCCTATCTGTGCTAGTATTAAATTTTGTATAACAATTTGTAGAATGATATGAAATTGCAGTGGTCCTAGGGCAGTGTCCGTTATAAATTCCTCATCTGAAAAGTTAGGAGGAGCTAAGGTAGTCACAACAGGTGTTGTTTCGGATGATGTGGGAAAGATCAAGGATGTTTTGCAGAGATGGAGTGATATTGACAAAATGGATCTTATCCTTACACTTGGTGAGTTTCTTGTCCTTCACCAGTCTTTTTATATTGGTTGGAAATAGACATTTCTTCTTTGGTGCTCTTTATTTTACTCCTTTCTCAAATTATATTTCTTTATTAAGGTGGCACTGGTTTCACCCCAAGAGATGTGACCCCCGAAGCAACCAAAGAGTTGATTGAAAAAGAAACACCTGGTCTTTTGTATGTCATGATGCAAGAGAGTTTAAAGGTACTACTTAACTAATTTGTGTGTGTGTGTTTTCTAAATAAGATTCTTCTGTGAAAGATGGTTTGCCTGTTCACTTGGTCTTGCACCTAGAGCTGTCCTTTTGATGGACCAGGCCTACCTCTAATAATAGCACCATTTTATGTTTGCCCAAGCCTGGCAGTCTAGTCTACATTAATTCAATCAAGCTAAACCTGCTTCTACATAGCAAAATCCATAATATGCACATAAAATCACTTAGTAGAAACTGTATCCATATGTAGCATGCCATGTGGGAATGCAGAAAATGTATTTATCTCCAGCTCTTTGCATACACACATATATTTAATCATACATTTCTGAAGCAACAGTAGAATCTATCTGGATACAGTAGAATCTATAAGAATGTCAATTTAGAATGTTACATTGAATCTATATCTATCTCTCTACATACGTACATAAATTGCTCATAATGTTGCATGTAAACTGATCTTTTTTTATCAATTGTAATTATGTAGAATTTCTAACCCATATTCTCAATGGAAATAGGTTACACCATTTGCTATGCTCTCACGATCAGCAGCAGGAATAAGAGGGTCAACATTGGTGAGTTTGATGTTATTAGTGTTATTCTTGCAATTGATTACATCTTCAATTTAGTTCCATCCCACAGGATTCATATTTAATCATCACTTGGTTTGCTTATTGATTTTGTGATCTGTCCCACAGAGTTTATATTTAATCTTTGCTTACTTGGTTTATTGCTTGTTCTTGTGATATTTTAATCTGGCCAGTTTTGGAAACTTGGATGTCTCGTGTGGGTGTAAATTGTTTGTTGCCTTAAACCTAAGATAGAAGGGTAAGGCTTAAAAGGTCCAAAGGAGGATACTGTTTTAAGGATTCAATAGCATCTACTTTTGTATGATATATTTGTTTAGCCATATGAATTAAGGATGATTTCACTTTAGGTAATAGAGATGATTGACATGTTGATATGCCTTCAACCAATCTGGTTGACTTATTATTGGCGGTAGGATGTTGGGTGGGATGGGACAACGGTTTGTGCATAGATGTAAGTCAGCTTATTCCCTAGTGGAAGTTTGAAATTCCATGGTACTCATGGGGACATAATGAAAAATCAAGCCCTTATTTTGTGAAACTAGGAAATTTTGTCTTGCTAAACTTGAAATAATTGTTTTGAATGCTACATGTATCCAGATCATCAACATGCCAGGAAATCCTAATGCTGTCGCTGAATGCATGGAGGCTTTATTGCCTGCCCTTAAGCATGCCCTAAAGCAGATTAAGGGTGACAAAAGGGAGAAACATCCCCGCCATGTCCCTCATGAACAAGCTACCCCTGTTGATACGTGGGAGCGCAGCCATAAGTCGGCCTCTGCGGGTACCATAGAAACCACTTGTTCTTGTTCCCATTAAAATGTTTTCTTTTCTTACTTTTCCTAGAAAAGAAAGCAATTTGACTTTATATACAAATTACTCTGCTCAAGTTATAGATACCAGATACTGCTACTTCCATGTTCCATAATTTTCTTTTTCAGCAAAATAATTGGAAAAAAATTAATAAAAGGTTATGGTCGAATGCCCCATTTTCACGCTCAAACTCTGTTATTTACTCTTTTTTTGCTCTCCCACAATATCACATGAAGTTAGAACAACAAATAGAATGCACATAGAAGATTAGCATCAATACTAGAAAAGCAAAGTTTATCATTTAAGCAAGGATAGTATGTATGAGACTTAAGCTTTCATACCAAGACAAAAAGGGGAATGACAGCTCAGTTTGCACATTTGATTAGGTTCTAAGGACATTAACAGAAGGAAGAACAACTTTTATTTATGTAATAATTAGTACATAATAATCAAGAAAATAGTTCTCGGTACCCAAAAAAAAAAATCAAGAAAATAGTTGGTTTGTAATGAAATTATCACATAATAAAATGTCAACAATATGTGCACCATTACATATAAAAAAGATCAAACTTTAATTTTCTTGAAGCATGATCAACCAAAACAATTCAAATCATGGTGTGCTTGCTATGCACAATATTGTCCAATACAAACTCTGCTCATACTAGTGGAAACTTCTTCTAAAACTCCAATCACAGCTAAAAAGGTTGGCCTTTTTAAAGGATCATTATCCGTGCATTGCTGTATAAGCCTAAGATTAGCAAACAACATAAATTATTTACTTCGCAAGATTACATGAAATAGAAAAAAAGAAAAGAAACTAATGAAATCATAATGAAATTGCAGAACTTGAAATACTAATTGAGAAGCATCATCCGACTTACTGCTGAATTCTTTTAGGACATCGGCTTATTGGGAACTTCAATTCGAAATCAACAGAAATGAAATTACGCATATAGTCAAAACTCATGTCATTAAGGGCATGTGTTGATTGTGTTCCTTCTAGCATCTGTGAGACATTTGTGAAATTTTCAAAGATGTGGAAAAAGTGCATGAATGAATTATGAATGAAGATTGAAGAGTAACATA
This sequence comes from Corchorus olitorius, assembly GCA_001974825.2. NCBI lineage: Eukaryota > Viridiplantae > Streptophyta > Magnoliopsida > Malvales > Malvaceae > Corchorus > Corchorus olitorius. Next base: position 31,606 of record AWUE01018995.1, read on the forward strand.
TTATTGAGTTGAGATGTTCAAAAACTAGAGACCTGATAGAAGATGAACCCGAATGCACGAACATCTTTCTTGGTATCAGTTGAAAGGCTGCTAGTGATGCTGGAATTTCCATTTCTCTGACCTGTGAAAAAATTAAGTAAAAAAGACAATCTTTTATTAATTATTAAGAAGATTAGATGTAGTTGAGGGAAATGTTGAGTGATTGTTGCATATATACCATCGTCTTGATTAGGTTGTATTCGTTCATACAGCATTTGAACCCAATACTCCCCAATTTTCAAGTGTCCACTCTCATCTTGCAGTAAGTTTCTACATACGAAAATTAGGAGTTTAGTAGTTTATGGAAATGAGAAAACTTAAATCAGTCGACAAGAAAAATCAATTCAATCGTGAAATAATGTTGAATCTTCACTTCTGTACTTCCATATTCAGATCATTTGTCAATTGTCACATCTTCATGCTAATTAATAACTGAAATGGTATACCCCATTAAAATCCATTTTTCAAAACTTTGGGATAAAAAGTTACCTGGGATCCAAATTGTTGTGCACTATTGGATTTGGTTTGTGCTCATGAAGATAATTCATTCCCCTGTCAAACATTAACGAGCAAATTATCTCAGATTATGTTTTTGTTTGAAATGTTCCTTCAAATTTTTACCATCCACAGAGAGAAAGAAAATTAGGAAACCTAGCAATATCAAAGGCATAGCGCATTGCAGTGGGGAAATCAAGCCGAACTTTCTTGCTCAGCATTTCAGCCAAGTTATCCTAATCCAAATTAAAAGCATTATTATTAATTAACGAAAACAATAGAAAAATGGTGAATTCATGAAAACGAGATATGGTTAAGTATGAACTTTGGGTAGATATTCAGTGATGAGAATCATCTCCTCTCCCAACACAATGGATCCAAGGAACTGTAAGATATTGGGATGTCGAAGTTCTTGTAAGAGAGTATTATCCTTGGAAGACAATACCCTAACACAACATCATGAAGAAATGTTAGTCAATAATCTGTCTAAATAGAAGAAAAAAGATATAGCGCAAAGGAAATTTGAGTAAAATCACAACATTTTGACAGGATAGTGAATCTGGCTTTTGATTACTGTTTTGACAACCCATGTTCCTCTCCACTTCACCTTTTGAGATTCGCCAAATACACCCTAAATTCATACAAATCCAAATTATATATTCAGACATTTTGTTCCCTAATTAAACCTCTTTATAATAAAAGAAACTTTCTGGATATTATCTTCAATGATCATGATTTAGACTATAAATAAACATATATTATGTAATTAACCTGCTCAATTGTTGATGATTGTTCGGTAATCAACTCTGAGATATCAATTACTTCATTCGAATCTTGCTCATGTCGAACTGTCTGCAAAATCCATCAACACATATATATTTAGTGAGTGTTTGAGTTAAATTGACTACTCTATATATTAAAGTAATAAATTTAGATTTGTGTATTAATCTAATCCAAATATTCTATATAATTATTACCATTGGCGCCTGATCACTCATCGTTGGCTGATCATTGATGAATTCTTTGTCATCCATATCCTTGCCTCCATTTACTTCCAAGATTCTGCAGATATCGCGATGTCCATATAGTCTTGCATCTGTCAAAGGCTTCAAACCAGGAAAAAAAAAGAGAAAAATTAGGCTGAATTGCCCTTCTCTACTATATATATATATAAGTTGGATAATTAATAATAGAGAATTAAAAGGGGTGGTGAATAGTATACAGTGCGTTTCCATCGATCAATGAGGTTAACATTGGCCTTGTAATACAGAAGAAGCTCAACAATGGGCGCATGGCCTTCGCTGGCAGCAAGGTGCAAGGCGGTTCTCCTGTCATAGTCCTGAACGTCAGGAGAAATTCCACCCCTTAACATATGGTTTAGTCCAACTCTGTCTCCCCTCGACGCGAAACTCAAAAAATTTCCAATCAGTTGCATATCAAATCCACCCGATGGATCATCATACTGCCTCTGACCCATTCTTCTTAATCACTACTACTTGAATATTGAATATTGAATATTGATACTACTTTAGTTTACAAAGTTGGAGAATGGAGGAGTCCTTTCCTTGCAGTAAAAATGCAAAAATATGACAACTTTGGTTTAAGAGGTGAAGTTTTTAAACTTTTGTTGGTAGTCTAAGACAGGCGATCATGTCTAAGACCAAAGAGGGCTTGTTGATTGGTCACTGGTTAAAAAAATATTATTAACTTTTTGTTTTGTACTTTGCCATTGCAACTCGCAAGGGCCAGCCCAGGCCATTATGGAGTATATCTTTTTTAAATCTTCAACACAACAGCTAAAACATGTCTATACCGTACGAAAGCAAGTCAGCAGCAACCTGAAAACATTGTAATACTCCATAATTTTGACTTTACTGTTTGTATTTTGGCAACATAAATCAGCCTTAGAAAGTGCCTTTTATACCTTCCGTTCATCAACAAAGATCAACGAAGAAAAAAGGGTATTATAATCTGCAAGACCAAGACTTGAACCGAGGAGACAAAGTTGAACTTAATTCGTTTAAAATGTCACTGAATTTGGCTGCTTCTTCTTTCTTTCTTTTTTTTCTTTTTCCTTTTTTTAACCTAAAACAGGGAAAAAAAAAGGGCAAGTTATACAAACCGACTCCATGAAATCCGACGTAATTATTACGTCCTTAGGATAAGGCGGGAAAGAATAAGAGCCGTTGATAGGGAGGAAATGTGAGGAAATTTTGACCTTTGACCCATCCGGTAATAGCTAAAGTTGGTGAGAGAATGAATAAAATAAAATTGTCAAATCAACTTAGTAATTGTGCGGAATGTAAAAGTGGAGGAGAAAAAGACAAAATTACAAGTAGAGACTATTCTAGCCGTGCAATATTTGTCTCAAATATTAGAACAAAATTTTTTTTTAACTTTTTTTTCTTTTTACTTTTAAAATAAAAATTATAATTAAATTATAAAAACAAATATCTTTTTTTTTTGGGTACATTGGAACATTACTATTAAGGGAGGGGGAAGGGAGGGCAAGGATTCGAATCCCTGCCCTCTGGGTGAACTTTTTGAGGCCTTGGGCCTAATGGCCAAAGCTTCAAGTTAAAACAAACATCATTAGAAAGATTACATTGATATCTTTAAAATGACATGCATATTGAATATTTTTTTTATATATAGTTTTTGTTATTTCAACCATAATTTTTCATATATATTGTATTACCCTGATTAATAAAAAAAAGTGTATAATAATAAGTAGGGGTGAGCAGTAGGCGGTCCAAACCATCTAAACCGATCGAAACTATCAGCTCTGTCCTTCGATTTGGTGGTTTAGTCGGTTTGGTGGGTTGGACTGCCAATGGGTTAAGTATTAAACGGTCGGTGTACGGGTTTGGGATTTTTAAAACCGTAACCGAACCGAACCGACCGTTTAGTAATATATATAATTAAATATATATTATATATATAATAATATTAGATATATAATTATATATATAATAATATATATAATAATATATATAATTATTAAACAGCCTAAACCGTATACCCAACCGCATAACCGCCTAAATCACATAGTCGGTTTAGGTGGTTAAATGGTCGGTTGACGGTTCCAAAAATTGGTCATCGGTTTTGAGAACTGCAAAATCGAACCGAACCGACTGTTGCTCACTAATAAGGGTAATTATTTGATACATTGACGGTGTAAATTTTGGACTCCACAAGCGGGTTAGGAGTTGACACATACCCATTTTCTGAATTAATTTTGTTTTTAAAATTTAAAATTCAAAATTATTCTCTAAATGACACATGTCAATGTTTAACTTCCGCATGTGTAGTCTGCTAAACTCCATTGATAGTGTATTGAATAATTTTCCTATTAATTAATAAAAGTAAATCTCAAATCTCCAATAATTTAGGGATGTCCAATCGATCAGTTCGGTTTGAATTTCTTGTAAATTGAACTATCTATTACCAACCGATCAAAACTGATCGAATTATTCCTCCCAATCGAATAAACAGACAAACCGAACTATTCAGTTGGTTCGATCAGTTTATTTATAAACAATAATTTCCCAAATTTTAATAAAAATTAATGAAAAAATTAATACTTAATTTTTTTTACCTAATATTTAAGATTATTATATTTAAATACTCCAAAATTTGGGGTTTGACCATATATATATAATAAAATGTTTTTTGTGGTTTCACTACCAAACTTTGGGGTTTGACCATACATGTACAATGATGTTTTTTGTGGTTTGACTATCAAACTTTGGGGTTTGACCATGCATATACAATGAAATGTTTTTTGTGGTTTGACCATCGAATTTTGGGGTTTGACAATCATCATTTGGGGTTTGACCATGTATGTACAATGATGTTTTGTGGTTTGACTAGTGAACTTTGGGTTTAACCATACATGTACAATGATGTTTTTTGTGGTTTGACTATCAAACTTTGGTATTTAACCATCATCCTTTAAACTTTGACCATACATGTATAATAATATTTTTTTGTTTCACTACCAAACTTTGGAGTTTGACCATGCATGTACAATGGTTTTTTTTGTGGTTTGATTATCAAACTTTGGGGTTTGACCATGCATATACAATGAAATGCTTTTTGTGGTTTGACTATCGAACTTTGGGGTTTGACCATCATTATTTGGGGTTTGACCATCATCATATGGGGTTTGACCATGCATGTACAATGATGTTTTGTGGTTTGACTATTGAACTTTGGGGTTCGACCATCATCAATTGGGGTTTGACCATATATGTACAATGATGTTTTTTACACTAGAAAGATACAAGTTTTTTCACAAAATATATAGCTTCTATTAGCCATTTTTTTTTCTAACTGAACCTTTTCCTTTCATTCCTTCCACAAACACTTTTAAATTCTTCTTCTCTAAGATCTACTAAAAACAAAGAACAAGAACACTTTTGATTTGAGTCAAAGTGCTTTGCATTTCCTCTTTCTTAGGCCAAAACTCAAAAAGCCAATAAGGTCAAAGTCACGGTTTTAAAACTAAAATATGATCTTTTTGAGTTGATTTTGGAAAACTTTAACACATGCAAGATTAGAGTTGGCAAAATGAACCCGAAACTCGCCCGAACCCGAACCCGAACCCGCCCGGACCCGAGTTGACTAAAAAAGTCAACGTCCCGAACCCGAACCCGAAAACACCCGAACCCGAGGCAGCCCGAACCCGAACCCGACCCGAACCCGAAATAATTTGAATTCAATAATTATTTATAAAATAAAAGGTTTTTTGCATTATTGTTTAGAAAAATCACATTTCTTTTAATATTAAATAAAACTATTATATATATATATATATAAATATAATAAAATTTATATGCTAATGATCACAATTCAATGATTCATTAATCAATAGAAAAAAGTATTAAACTACTAAATATTTTTATATAACTTAGCAAAAGACTAAAAAGTCTAAACAAATAAAGAGTCTAGAAAGAGGTTTACTAATAAAAAACAAAGAGTCTACAAAAGAGGTTTACTAATAAAAACAATTACATTTGTGAACTTGATCGGTCGTCAGCAAATCATAAAAATAAAAATCCCAACAATTACTAACTAAAGATAGTTAGGGCAAGTAGGGGTTGAACCCACAGAGAGAAAGGTTATTATTCTTTTTCTTAAAACAAACAAATAAAATAAAGAAGATTTTGAAAGTAGAATCAAATCAAATCAAACTAATAATTAAAACTATCTAAGAAAGCAATCAAGAAAATTAAAGAAAACAATTAATCAGAAAACAGAGAATAAATTGAGAAAATAATTAAAAGAAACCTCCAACATAGAATTAATATCCCTCTTGACAACAATACCATGGATCATTGATATCTAAAGATTATGAAAACAATGGATAGCTTGCTTGGAATTTAATCCTAAATTACCTTAATTAGATAAAACTCTTGATCCAGTGTGAATTATCCCTTTTACTCTTTAAATAACTACCTCTTGATCCAGTGTGATAATTACTCAAGATTAAAGCATTAAGATCTAGTAATTTACAAGCACAATGGGCAATTAAAAATTGGTCAAAGATTCTTAAATCCCTTGGAAGGAAGATCCTTCGCTTCCAATTGCTACCAAACAACTAAATCCGAAGATCCTTCAAGATTTAATTTAGCTAATGCTACTTAATTTATCAAGAAAGTGCTAGCTTCAATCTATCAAAACAAGCAACATAAAATTCATGCAGAGATATTAAGAAATACCCAATTAATTTTCATATAAAAGCACAAAATCTCACCATGATATAAGTCAAGAGATCAATTAAATTCTACATTGGAGAAAAGAAAAGGATTACTCACTCATAAATTGAGTGAGCATCCAAAGAAAAGAAGAAAAACTTATCTAAGGATGGGAAGTAGAGGGGCCGGCGGCTCCTAGGGCAAAACTCCTCCAAATCTTCAACAATTCTTCAAAATAAAATCTCTAGATCTACATAC
>AWUE01018996.1:0-10644 GCA_001974825.2 Corchorus olitorius
TCTCTCTCTCTCTCTCTCTCTCTCTCTCTCTCTCTCTCTCTCTCTCTCTCTCTCTCTCTTTTTCATCTTGGAAGTTGAATACAATTTATCGCCATTGATATTGATATAGTAGTTGAATTGGTTTTGGAATAGGCCTGAATTAAGACCGGGCGGATTATGGTTGTAATACCCCTAATATTTAGGAAATAATATATTTGAATTATGTTTTATGAGAAAAGGACTTAATTGAAGAGTCTCTATGATTGTTGGATCTTCTTGAAAAACTATGAAACGTAAAAGGGCTTAGTAGAAATTCTACCATAAAGTATAAATATCATTTGGTTGGCTTAAACCAGCATTGCCAAAACAGATAAATTTAGGTGAATTATCAGGACCGACGCCCTTTTGACACGACGTCAGAAGGGCGCAGTCCATTAGAGCCTTTGAAAGTTAATGGTTTTAATATGGTCCATTAAAATTGCATAGTAATCAACTGGTTAACCTTTTGTAACGGTTTTTGTCATTACATGTTATTTAAAAAAATAAAATGTAAAATTTTTTTATTGAATTGTGTGTGTGTGTCAGAGGAGAAAAAATGATTTCAATCATGGATTTTGAAACATTATTTATTTTATTGTTATAAAAAAAACATATATTTATTTTATACTTAAAAGAAGAGTTTGGACTTTCGAATAAATTTGAATGGATTAAAAATCTAATTCAATATATATCTCTATACATATTTATTTCATCTTTTGTATTATTTTAACACAATTTAAACTTAAATTTTAGAGTAATAACTAAGAGATGAACTTAAATAATGAAATTAAAAAGAAAAAGAAAAGAAAAAAAAGAGTTAAGCAGAGGTTGAAGAAAAAATAATATTTATTTTGAAAATTTCGTGGACCAAATATAAGAATTATTTCGACGATGCATTCGGTAGAAAGGTAAATTAGAGGTTGAAGAACAACATATCGAAAAATCAACTCCATCCAACGGTGAACGGAAGAGATCAGGACAACGAAAGTATTTGGGTTTAATGATTTTGTCATATTTTTAAGATAGAATAGTAGATTTTAACAAAATACTATAGTCTACGGTCTTGAAAGAAGATAGAAAAAAGAGACTATGACAAACTTTTAGAATTTTTTTTTTATGTTCAAAGGTTAATGAACGGAGAAAAACTTTATATGGCTGGAGGAATAAATGAAAAGTGTAGTTACAGAAGAGAAGAAAGACTTTGGTAAGAGAAGAGGAAAAAGACTTGGGCAGTGCACTAATCCCCTACTCCACACGTTTCTCGCTTTTAATTTCAATAAATCATTAACTAATTTGAAAAAAAATTACTCATTAATTTATTATTTTTTAAAATTATTTATATTTCTTTTATTATATTCTTTATGTGTAAAATACAAATATATAAAAAAAATAGTTGCTGCCGATGAGGATGGATCATAAGACCTATAAAACAAAAGATTTGAACCACAACCATTACTCCAACATAGTTGTTCCGTTATAATTTTGCTAACGTAATATTTATATCTTTAATTATACATATTTCCTTTCAAATTTCCAAATCTGGGTTGAACCGCTCAAACCGGTTAAACTGCATGCCGGAAAGCTCACTGGTACAATCACTGAGACGGTTTTTTATTCATTGGAGTTAAGAGATGAACATCAGTAAGAACTAAGAACACAACACAATCAAAAGCTTAAATTTGAATCCGCATGTTATTGAATAGGTGTTTACATATTGGGATTCAAATATGACAAAAAAGTAACAAAAAACATTTCATTGTACTTGCATATTCAAACTCCAAAGTTTGATAGTCAAACCACAAAAAAACATCACTGTACATGCATGGTCAAACCCCAAAGTTTGATAGTCAAACAACAAAAAGAATATCATTATAAATGCATAGTCAGATCCCAAAGTTTGATAGTTAAACCACAAAAAAAATCATTGCACATGCATGATCAAACCCCAAAGTTTGATAGTCAAACCATAAAAAATCATTATACATGCATAGTTAAACCCCAAAGTTTACTAGTCAAACCATAAAAAATCATTGTACATGCATGGTCAACCCTCAAAGTTCAATAGTCAAACCAAAAAAAGCATTTCATTATATATACATGGTCAAACCCCAAATGTTGGTCAAACCCCAAAGGATGATGGTCAAATCCCAAAGTTCGATAGTCAAACCACAAAAAACATTATTGTACATGCATAGTCAAACCACAAAAAAATCATTTTTGTACATGGTCAAACCCCAAATGTTGGTCAAACCCCAAAGGATGATGGTCAAATCCCAAAGTTCGATAGTCAAACCACAAAAAACATTATTGTACATGCATAGTCAAACCACAAAAAAATCATTATACATGCATGGTCAACCCCCAAAGTTCGATAGTCAAACCACAAAATCATTTCATTGTATATGCATGGTCAAACCCCAAATGATGATGGTCAAACCTTAAAGTTTGATAGTTGATTGAGCCAAAAACACCCTATTTTTATGGCTATTTTATTATGTTTTTGGATCTATTTATGCCTAATTATATGCTATTTTGATAACATTTGTGTTTTGAGTTCTTAAGTGATGTGAAATTGAGAAATTGTTATTTTTCACTTCTTTTGGAGCTATTTTGATGACTTTTTACACAGATTTTAGCAAAGCAATTTTGAGTATAGATTTGGAGATTCGAAGTTCGTGTTTGAAGACTCATTGAAGATAATTTTGAAGATTTGAAGACTTTGAAGAATTATTTCAAGGAGCAAGGATTGAAGATTGGAGCTTTAATTGTGAAGGATTGAAGACAAGTCATGAACAAGTTCTCAAGCTTTGGTATTTTTGGATAATTTATATGGGAAAATACTAAGCCCAGAGAAATTATTAGGTGGACCGGGTCTACCACGCCATTCATGGTCCCGACCAATAAGATTTTGACAAGTCAGATTTCTTCCTAAAATTTAGGCACAAATATAGCACCAGATTTAGCCTCTAGTTTCACTAGATGAGATTTACAGGGTAAGTCCCTAAATTTAGGACATTAATTGGCTAGGGTTTTAGAAATTGTAGGAAAAACTCTGATTTGTCAAAATATTATTGGTCGGGACCACGAATGACGTGGTAGACCCGGTCCACCTAACAATCTCTCCAGATATTAATTGGAATTGAAATCTCAATCAATGACTCCTATATCCAAGGAAATATCCAAATCCCGTAGATTCCCGATTCTAGTCCTAACAGGATTAGGATTTAGGCGCAGTTTTGGTAGAAAAATCATAACTTTCTGCTCAGACCTCCGTTTGAAGCCCATGAGTACTCGTTGCATAGCTAACTCCGATATCTACAACTGTTTTTTGAAGTCCAAGACCCAGTTCTGCCGTTTTCAAGCCCGAAAATGCTGTCGAAGTCACTACACGAAATCAGGATTTTTTCAGGATCCTATTTTAACTTGGATTCTACTCTATGATGACTTTTATTCTAACTTGGACTCTAAGTTAGACCCAAAAATCGACTTAGATCTCTTTCCAAGTTAGGATTGGAATTCCTATGGTTATTTCCACTATAAATAGGCACCTTAGGTCTAGGTTTTTAGTACATGTAGATCTAGAAATTGTATTTGGTAGAATTATTGAAGATTTGGAGGACAAAAAGCCTTTGTGCCGCCGCCCCCCTCTTCTTCCATCCATAAGATAAGTTTTTCTTCTTATTCTTTGGATGCTCACTCAATTCATGAGTGAGTAATCCTTTTCTTTACTCCAATGTAGAATTTAATTGATCTCTTGACTTATATATTGGTGAGATTTTGTGCTTATATATGATAATTGTTAGAGTATTCTTTTGATCTCTGTTTTAATTCTATGTTGCTTGTTTTAATTGATTGAGCCGGCACTTTCTTGATAAATTAAGTTAGCATTAGCTAGATCAAGTTGCGGATTGACGTTCAGGCTTGGTTATTTGTAGCAATTGGGGGAGGATGGAAGTCCCTTCCAAGAGAGATAAGGAACTTTGAGTGAGAAATTGCTCTTTGTGCTTGTATAAATTACTAGTTCTTAATGCTTTGATTCCTAGCAAATCTTTAAGGCTTGACGGCTAATTGATTAGTTAGGAGGAAAAAGGGGTAATTTAAGCTTTGACGAGTAATCTTATCTAATTAAGGTGATTTAGGATTTAATTCCAACAAGCTATTCTATGATTTCATAATTATTAGATATCAATGATCCATGTTATAATTGTCAAGAGGGATATTAATTATATGTTGGAGGTTTATATTAATTGTTTTCTTGATTATTCACTGTTTTCTTGTTAATTGTTTTCTTTAATTTTCTTGATTGCTTCTTTAGTTGATTTTAATTGTTAGTTAGATTAGGTTTAATTTCACTATAAAAATTCTCCTTAATTTGTTTAATTGATTTAAGAAAAAGATAAATAACCTATCTCTCTGTGGGTTCGACCCCTACTTGGCCTATCTGATTTAGTTAGGATTTTGTTGGGATTTTATTTTTATGATTTGCTGACGACCGATCATAAATTTTGGCGCCGTTGCTGGGGAGATTGCGTTTTATTTTTCTTTCTCTTCCTTTTTCTATTTTAATTTGCACTTGATCTTCTTTTATTTTGTAGGAAAAATTCAATGGAGCAACCACGTTCGTTAAGGGAGCTGAATTTCAACTGTGAAGTGCCGCCCCTCTGTATTGATTATCCAGCAATGGATATGACATACAAACTGAAGCCAGGAGTAATCCGTATGTTGCCGATTTTTCAAGGAGAGCCTCATGAGAATCCTCATGAGCACCTACAAGTTTTCTTTATCAAGTGTGCTGCAATCACTGGGATGCCTAAAGAACAAGCTAAACTTCGAACTTTTCCACTCACTCTTGAAGGAAAAGCAAGGAGCTGGTTTGTGAGTCTAGCACCAAAATCCATAACTTCGTGGAAGGAATTGGAGACTAACATTCTTGAACAAGTATTTTCCAGAAGCAAAGCGAGCTGTTGTCAGAAAAGAATCAGTTCTTGTCAACAATCACCTAATGAGAAGTGGCATCAATACTGGGAGAGATACAATGGGATTTGTGCGAGTTGTCCTTATCACAATTTGAGTGAAGCACTTTTAATTCAAAATTTTTATGATGGACTTCTCTGTGAAGATCGAACATACATTGATTCTGCAAGCGGAGGAAGCCTTACACTCAAGACACCTGAAGAAGCGAGGAAGCTGCCTAACACTATGACCGAGAACATTCATCAATTCAGTACAATCGATGAAGCTGACACAACAAAGGAGTCGGAGATATTAGAAATCCGCAAGGAATTGAAGGAATTAACTACTCAATGCGGAAATCTAGCAAAGATGTTTACCAACTTCATGAGTATTCAGCAAGCTTCTATCCAAAGCCTTACAAGAGGATATGGAATCAAGTCTATGGAGGAAATTCAACTGTGGCAAGCACAGGATATGGGACTATCTTATATTCCATTACCACCTGCGATCTCACTGCCTCCAACACCTGCTTCCCCTGCCGAAACACCACCAGTTGTTGTACTGAAATTCAAGTAACCAGAGAAGAGGAGACTCCAGCCGAACCCAAGAAGAAACAACTTAATTCATCACCAAGAGCTTCTCGACCTAAATCAAGATTCGAAGGAATGAAGAAGATGGAGACCATTTATGGTCCACCAACATTTCCTCAAAGGTTTGCACAACCACTCAATTCACTTCTTAATTTAGAGGTAAATATTCCTTTGCTTAACGAAGTAGCAAGAGTGCCCAGGTACGCTTCTTTTCTTAAAGCTCTATGCACTGCTAAAATAAAATTTTCTGAAAAATATGCCTGCATGAATGAAAATATATCTGTTGCTTATCAGAGGAAATTGCATCATAAAAGTAAAGATTTAGGATCTTTTTCTATTCCTTGTAAAATTGGAAAAGAAAAGATAGACAAAGCTATGTGTGAATTTGGATCTTCAATCAATATCATGCCTTTTTCTATCTATTCCCAATTGAAAATAGAACATATGACTAAAACTGATCTTACTGTGCAATTTGCTGACAGAACTAACATTAAACCTGAAGGTTTAGTTGAGAATGTTTTAGTGCAGATAGGAGACTTTGTTTTTCCTGCAAATTTCTATGTCCTGAAGATGAATGAAGATGATCTTCATCTACCGCACTTGCCGTTGCTGCTAGGGAGACCATTCCTTTCAACAGCCACCGCGAATTTTGACATGAAAGATGGAAAACTCAGCATGGAATTTGATGGTGAAGCTATTGAATTTGATATAAATGAAGCCATGAAAACTCCTGCCGAAATCCATTCCATTTGTGCAATTGATGCAATTGAAGCATGCTCTGAACAAGTTCAATCACTTCAATGTGAAGATGAGCTTGAACTAGTTCTTGCAAAAAGCCTGGATGAAGAAGAAATCCAGGAACCATAAATCCTGACGCCAGAAGATGTAGCTGCAACCATCAGAGAATTGGGATTATCACTTGCTGCTGAAGAAAAAGCATCAGTTTCCTACATCAGTTTGGAGCCAACGCCAACACCCTGCCATCCATCATTCAACCACCTGAAGTCAAGCTGAAACAACTACCTGAAGGCCTGAAATATGTTTTCCTTGGAGACAAAGAGACTCTACCCGTTGTTATTTCAAGTAAATTGAATAATTTACAAGAAGAACAACTCATCAGAGTTTTGAAAGAATACAAGGAAGCCATTGGATGGACTGTTGCTGATATCAAGGGAATAAGTCCTACTGTGTGCATGCATAGGATTCGACTTGAAGATGAAGCAATACCTGCTAGACAACCACAAAGAAGACTCAACCCCAACTTAGCTGAAGTCGTCAAGGAAGAAGTGCTCAAATTACTTAGAGCCGGTCTCATTTATGCTATAACAGATAGTAAATGGGTCAGCCCTGTTCAAGTAGTACCCAAGAAGTCTGGATTCACCGTCGTGGAAAACAAAGATGGAGAGCTAGTTCCTCAAAGACTGCAAAATGGATGGAGAGTATACATCGACTACAGAAAGCTGAACTCTGCTACAAGGAAGGACCACTTCCCATTGCCATTCATCGACCAGATGTTGGAATGATTAGCCTGCAAAGCCTACTATTGTTTTCTGGATGGATATTCAGGATACTTCCAGATTCCAATAGCACCTGAAGACCAAGAGAAGACCACCTTTACATGCCCTTTCGGTACTTATGCCTATACAAGAATGCCTTTTGGTTTATGCAATGCACCTGCAACTTTTCAAAGGTGTATGATGAGCATCTTTCAAGATTATTATGGGAGACAAGATGGAAGTGTTCATGGACGATTTCACTGTCTATGGAGATAACTTCAATCAATGCCTTCATAACCTAGAGCTCATCTTGAAAAGGTGTGTCGAAACCAAATTGGTGTTAAATGCCGAGAAGTGCCACTTCATGGTAGAACAAGGCATTGTTCTAGGCCATGTAGTATCCAAAGAAGGGATGCAAGTCGACAAAGCCAAAGTTGATGTAGTTCAGAACCTAACATAACTTACTTGTGTCAAGGATATTCGATCATTCTTAGGCCATACTGGATTCTACAGAAGATTCATCAAGGATTTCTCGAAGATTTCGGCACCAATGTGTAGACTACTTCAGAAAGATGTAGAGTTCGAATTTGGAGATGACTGCAAAGAAGCATTCGACAAATTGAAGACTCCTCTCACCACCACTCCAATTGTGAAGCCACCAGATTGGAAACTACCAATCGAAATAATGTGTGATGCAAGTGATGTCGCCATTGGAGTTGTTCTGGGTCAGAGAGTAGACAAGGTACCTCATGTTATCTACTATGCTTCAAGAACTCTAGATGCTGCTCAGAAGAACTACACCACCACGGAAAAAGAAATGCTTGTCGTTGTCTTTACTTTGGAAAAGTTTCGTTCATACATCCTGGGATCCAAGGTGATAATCTACTCCGATCATGCTGCATTGAGATATCTAATGGCAAAGAAAGATGCAAAGGCTAGGCTTATGCGATGGCTATTGCTCTTTCAAGAATTTGATATCGAAATCAAGGACAAGAAAGGAGCAGAAAACGTTGTAGCTGATCATCTAAGCAGAATTGAAGGCAACAAAGAAGAGACTGCAATCAATGAAGCGCTACCTTTTGAAGACTTGTTTGTCGTTTCTCAACTTCCATGGTATGAGATATTGTTAATTTCTTGGTCACTAGACGTTTACCTCCAGATCTTAGCATAGGAAAGAAATTAAAGATCATCAGTGATGCCAAATATTATCTTTGGGATGATCCATACTTATGGAGACAAGGTTCTGATCAAGTTATGAGGAGATGCATCCCTGATAATGAAATTTAATCAGTTCTGAAGTTCTGCCACAATGATGAGAGCGGAGGCCACTTTGGACACAAGAAGACAGCAAGGAAAATTTTGGATTGTGGATTTTATTGGCCTAGGATCTTTCAAGATTCTTATGAATATTGCAAGAATTGTCCACGCTGTCAGAAAGTGAGAAGTATTTCGAGAAGAAATCAAATGATTCAAAGTCCTGTATACGTTGTTGAAATCTTCGATGTATGGGGAATTGATTTCATGGGACCTTTTCCTCCATCAGAAAAGAAGTATTACATTCTTCTAGTTGTGGACTATGTTTCAAATGGATTGAAGCAGTTTCTACTAAGAAGGACGACGCAAGAACAGTGGTCAAATTTATAAAGAATAACATTCTTCATAGATTTGGCATACCTAGAGCCCTTATCAGTGATCGTGGAACTCACTTCTGCAACAAAATTGTGCAAGCATTAGTTGAAAAATATGGAGTAAGTCATAGGGTGTCTACTTCATATCATCCTCAAACCAATGGTCAAGCCGAGATATCTAACCGTCAAGTGAAGCTGATTCTGGAGAAAACAGTCAATGTTCAGAGAAAAGATTGGAGTATGCGACTAGGAGATGCTCTATGGGCATATCGAACAGCCTATAAGACACCCCTAGGTATGTCCCCATACAGAATTGTGTTTGGAAAACCGTGTCATCTGCATGTGGAGATAGAACACAAAGCTTGGTGGGCAGTGAAGCAATGCAATCTTAACTTCGACGAAGCTGGAATTCAAAGGATGCTGCATTTACAAGAACTTTAAGAGATTAGGAATGAAACTTATGAAAATTCAAGGATTTACAAGGAGAAAACGAAAGCTTTACATGACCAAAAGATACTAAGAAGATCATTCCAAGAAGGACAAAAGGTTTTACTATTCATGGGACAAATGAGAAAATTCCCTGGGAAATTAAGATCAAGATGGGCTAGACCTTTTGAAGTACGAAGAGTATATCTCAATGGATCAGTAGAAGTCTATAATCCAACTTCCCAGATGCAGTTTAAAGTCAATGGATGATCAGACCAAAATCATACACCTTTTTATTAGCTTTTTCATATGCTTTTTGAGTGTTTTATGCTTGATTATGCCTTATATTGGTTATAATTGTGTTCATAGGTGTTAACAAGAAGAAAAGTGCAAAATTATCAATTTTGTACCTTTATAGAGCCTTTTTGGATGATTTATGACACAAATATTTTCCAAGGAAGATTTGGATGAAGAATGGAGCCATCATGTTCGTGATTGAAGAGCTTGAAGAGTCAATTTTATGATTGTCAAAGTCATAAAGTTGATTGCTTGGTGTTTTCAAGGCAAAGGAGCAAAGACAAGTTCAAGGCAAGAAGACATGTCAAGGTGATGAGCTAAGACACAACCCATCTGGGTGATCAGGCGAAACACATGGGTCTTCAGACAAACCATGTGGGCGCCCAGCTGGAGTCGTGACACTGCCCACCTGGGTTCTCAAGCAAACCACATGGGTGCTCAAGGCAATCATGTGGGCGCCCAGGTAGAGTCGGGGTCCTTGTCCCGCGCGCGCCTAGCAGCCAACGTCGACACTCCCATGTCACTTCTTCTTGAAGCTACTTCAATACTTTTCAGATTTGGCGACAGTTTGGGAAAACAGCCATAACTTTTGATCCAGAGCTCCAAATGAGGCGTATAAAGATGCGTTGGAAAGCTAACTCCAAGAGCTAAAACTTTCATGTTTTGGTCGAAGCCCAGATTTGACGTTTTCATGGCCGAAAATGCCCCTGAAGTCTGCAGACAGAATCTGTTTTGGGCCTGACTTGCGTTTTTGATCAATTGAGCCCATATAATCTATTTGGGTCAGCTTGAAGATATGAAGAACAGCCCATAACGTCCCTAGGGTTAGTTTAAGTCATCTACAACTCTAAATTAAACCCTAGGCAGCCCCCTATATATACCCTCTTATCCTAGAAACCCTGACACATAGAATAGATTTTCTCTCAACTTTACAACTTAGGTTTTTGCGGTTTTGAAAAGGAGGCCACCGCTTCCCTCTTCTCTTCTTATTTTCGTTGTAAGTTTTCCACCTCTCATGGATTGAAACAATCCATGAGTAGGTAAACTCTTATACTTCTTTTCCTTAGGTATTTTTGATCAATGAATCTATGGTGAGACTTTTGTTCTTAATAATTTGATTTTTTTCTGTTTGAATATGTTTCTTATCCCTATGCTTCATCTTATGTGTTCATATTTTGATTGATTTGGTGCGCAACTTATCTTGAGATTTATGAATGCTATAGTTAGATTCAAGTT
>AWUE01018997.1:0-28589 GCA_001974825.2 Corchorus olitorius
CCTTTCCAAAAAAAATAAACATTCATTTTTATATTTTGGATTTTCAATTTTATTGTTTCACTCAGGTTTGAAAACTCTTCTTATTTTTTGAAATTTTTCTTTTGATTTGAATTCTTTTTAGTTTAGGATTTTGAATCATCATCTTGTAAAATCATTCTTTTCTCTTCAAAAAAATAAAAATTTTCTATTTTTCTTTTAGTTATACCCATTTTTATTTTCTTATGACAAATTGTCTTTTAATGAAAAAGGTAAGCCACGATTTTTTGTTAAAATCCTATTTTATTTCCTTAAAACAAGTTGATCTTTGGCTTTGATTTAAGCAAAAACTTGAAGAGAACAATATCAATCACAATATATTTTTTGAGTTTTTTCGGAAAACGAAGAATTTCATTTTAATCTTAAATTTTAATAACCCGTATTAATTCCAATTCCTATATGCATGAATGCACGTGACTATGTACCATTTTTCTTTTCTTTTTTTTGTCTTTTTCTTCTTTTTTGGTTTTCCCTTTTTTTCTTTTTTTTTCTTCTTTTTTTTCTGCTTATTGTTGTAGCCTGGTACATCCTGTCTTGAAATGGATTGATGCTGAATGTAGTGTAATGTGCCTACTGTTATGTGTGTGTAGAATGTATATGCTCTATTTTTGTATTATTGGTGTACTTTCCTCATGAGCTAATGTCAATAATAACTACATAAAGTGCAAATGAGTGAATACCATATCTAGAGGTCTAATGAAATGGACATGCTTGCTGCAAGAGTGGAATGGAAAATGCCCCTTAAAATGTAGAATGCTACCCTAAATGCCATGATTATATAACTGATTCGGAACTGGAAAGTCTGGGTTGCGTGCTGGGATGTTTCAAACTGTGATGGAATGGCTTTGGAACTGGTTTTGAACGCCTACTTATGCTTCTGTGATTCTGTTGCAGAAACCCAAATGCGAAATGGTTGCAAATACCTTGCTGCCGGAATGGACCTAAGAAAGAGAAGATATGCCATGCTACTACTAAGAATGCAGCGCAACTGGAATTAACGGATGCAATGGCCTTTTTTGTTTGTTTTCTGAATGTATAATAATAATAATAATAAATGTAAATTTAAATGTGAAATGTAGTTTGTCTAATGAGACACAACCTCGATTTTTTTATTTTGTGATTCTCAATTTCTCAACCCATATTCGTGACAAAGAACACGAATTCAAATAAGAAGAAGTATGACCTTCAACTAAAAGCCAAAGCCCATGTTTAAAGTCCATAAGGCAATTATTGAGATCAAGAGGCTAAAGGTGATGGGAGAAACCCGATAAAGAGCAAAAGAAAACCTAAGGCCTGGATTTGAAAGCAGGTGGACTTGGGCCAATAGGAAATGAAGTGAAGGAGGAGCTCAAGAAGTTAAAAGAGAACCCAATGAAACGAATTGGGCCCAATGGAGGCCCAAATGAAAAGGGTGGCAATGAGCCCCAAAAGGAAAGTGAATCGTAGTTAGTCCCCCAAAAGGGAATTGACATTAAGGCCAGATTTAGGCTAAAAAAATGGAAAAATGAGATGATTGAATCAACCTCAACTTGGGCCTGAGGCCCGCAGGCGGGGATTGGGATTTTTAATTGGTGTTATCGGAATCGAATGATGGGAATACCGGACAGGTGAAATAGCACAAAGAAATTAGTAGGAGATAATGGATTTCGGATGCAAAGACCGAACGAACATGTTAATACAAAATTGCTAAAGATTAAAATGCCGACATGTCAATGGAATGCTGTATCTAATGTCGATTGACCAAAATGCCCTCTTGATCTAAATTAAAGGATACAGGCCAGAAATGTGTGTCTACAACTGCCCCTCTTCGCGAGCTTTCTAACTATCAGCAAGTGTGCAAAAAAGTAGTTTGAATACTTTCTGGGAGTTGGAAAGTGCGCAAAGACGTAGACACCCACTTTGTTAATAAAGATTTGAAAGAGAATCCTAAAAACAAGATTTTGAAAGGGACTTTAAAACAGCAGAGATCCTAAATAGGACCTTGAAGGCGAATCGCAATCCAATATCCTAAATCAGGATCCTGAGTTGGATGCTGAAATCAACTGATAAGTCACTGGTCCTGAATAGGATTTTTGAAATTGACTGATAAAGCAAGAATCCTGAATAGGATTCTGAAAAAGTGTCTTGATAAAGCAATGATCCTGAGTAGGATTCTGAAATTAATTCGATAAAGCTATGATCCTGAATAGGATTCTGAATTTAATGATCCTAAGTAGGATTCTGAAATTGACCAATAAAGAAATGATCCTGAATAGGATTTTGAAAAGTGGCTCGATAAAGCAATGATCCTAAGTAGGATTCTGAAATTAATTTGATAAAGCAATGATCCTGAGCAGGGTTTGAAAACTAATTTGATAAAACAATGATCCTGAGCAGGGTTTTGAAATTAATTTGATAAAAAGATTATCCTGAGCAAGATTTTAAAATTAATTTGATAAAGCAATGATCCTGAGCAGGATTGAAATCAACTGGTAAAGAAATGATCTCGAGCAGGGTTTTGAAATTAATTTGATAAAAAGATGATCCTGAGCAGGATTCTGAAATTGATTTGACAATGCAATGATCCTGAGCAGGGTTTTGAAATTAATTTGATAAAACAATGATCCTGAGCAGGGTTTTGAAATTAATTTGATAAAAAGATGATCCTGAGCAGGATTCTGAAATTGATTTGACAAAGCAATGATCCTGAGCAGGATTTTGAAATTAATTTGATAAAACAATGATCCTGAGCAGGGTTCTGAAATTAATTTAATAAAGCAATGATCCTGAGTAGGATTGTGATTGACTGGTAAAGAAATGATCCTCAGCAGGATTCTGGAATCGACTAATAAAGCAATGATCATGAATAGGATTAAAACACATATTAATAAAGCAAACTAGTTCATGAAGAAAACATGGAATGCCCGGTGGACAAGTCAGAATTGATACTCGGAGGTTTCTGAAATTGTGCCCGGTGGTCTCACAAATGCAAACTCGACCTTGAGCAAGGTTTATTTGAATTTTAAACGCAAATTTGATTAACAAAATGATGAAATGAGATGATACCCGGAGGATTTATCAGAATTAATACCCGGAGGTTTCTGAAATTGTGCCCGGAGGTCTTACAAATGCAAACTCAACCTTGAGCAAGGTTTTTGAATTTTAAACGCAGCTTTGATTAAAAACTTGATGAAATGAAATGATACCCGGAGGATTTATCAGAATTAATACCCAGAGGTTTCTGAAATTGAAATTTAAACGCAGCTTTGATTAAAAACTTGATGAAATGAAATGATACCCGGAGGATTTATCAGAATTAAACCATCATTTTTGAATGATCATAATAAACATTACCTCGTTTTTTCTATAAGAGTGCAATGCAAGCATCATGTATTATTCCGACCTTTCCAAATCACTAATTTTCTACATACAAACCTTGTGATTTTTTTTCTAAAACAAAATTGGTGAACACCATTTAGAAAGCCCCTTAATCATGAAACTTTGACCTTTTGGGAGTAACTAAAGCGCTTCATCCTTAGCTCACAAATGGAATGAAATCCGTTTGCAAGAAAATTCTATCATTTTTTTTTGAAAATCATCTTCAGAAAAACAATCAAGTCCATATTCATTTGGAAACAAGTTTGAGTTGACACTGGCCAGTCGAGGGATATGGTTCGAGAAGTGGGGAGCAAAAACATCGGAGTGAAGGCTGAGCCGAAGTGTTAGGCGATTTCCTCCTTTTGACTGTTCATGAGTTAACCAACTCAGTTTTCTCATAGGGGTCTCATTTTCTTTGAGTGCTTTTGGTTATGAATTTCAGGAGGCTTTGTGGATTCCCATCATTGCTCTAGACTGCCTTTTGGGTTTTCACCCTAGAGCTTTATTTCTTTCTTTTTCTTCTTTTTTGTTTTTGTTTTTTTTGTTTGCACTTGAGATCTCCAAATTTACCCGAAAACTCCTTTTAGAAAGTTTTGACCAAAACATTTTTCGAAAAAAGACCGTGCTTTTTTGTTGAGGAAAAATCTCTTCTCGAATGTCCTCACTTGATCAAAGATGAACTTTTATTAGGCATGTAACGTAGGCTATGGTTTAGGGTTGCCGAAGAAAGGTTATCAAGGCTCAAAAATGTGTTTGAGGGTATTTGAATCAAGGATCATTTTTTTGTCATGTGAAGGATCTTATCATACCAATTGTCCTTCGCTCCATCTTATTTTTCAATTTTCACTTTTACTTTCAATTTTCGTTTTTTTTTGTTTTTGTTTTTTTTTGTTCGTTTTTTGAATATTTATTGACTTTTGATTTGAATTTCTTGATGGAGTGGACTCAATTACTACCGGGATGCCCCATTCAACATTGAGTGCAAACCCTTTCTTTCGAGGCTGATCCTTCTTCAACTTTGCCCCCCAGTGTGGAGAGTGATCCTTGATTAGGGTTCATTTGAAAAGAAATTAATTAGGCTCAAAGGGGACAACAATGGATATTTTTCTACAAGTGAAGAGAATATGAAAGAAAACCATTTATCACTTCAAGATTGGACATCTTCATTGAAGAGGTTCCTCGTGAAAACGAGTTTTGAGAACCATTTTTTGAAAAAAATTTTATCAAAATCTTTTGAAAACCATGACTCTTTTGAAAACCACTTTGTTGGACGCCTCTGAATATTCCAAGTGCCTTTTTCTTTTTCTCTTTTTCATTTTTTCTCTTTTTCGAGGGAATTCCAGGATTGATGTTCTTGCCCCTTTTTACTCAAATGACCTCTTTGTAAAATAAAGTGAGTAATCTTGTATTCCACTTAGTTGGAGGGAAGGTTGATTTTGTTAATCACAAAGGTAAGAAAGGTATTATTTTCTGACAACGGGATTGATCGAAAAAAGTGATTCTTTTCTTGGACACCAAAGTGGTCTGAATGTGTCCTTTTGAAAAATTTTGCCCTGAGGCATAAAAGTGCGATGGTTTTGGCCCTTTTGAGATTGTCCCAATGTGTAAGGTAGGCCAAGTTGATTTTTGTTGTGTTTCGGGAGATTAGAAAAGAAGTGAAGATTTGGCTGAGAGACTTATTTTCGGTTTCAAGGGTGTTTGTGCTTATGTTTTGGGCACAGTATTGACAAAATCCAAGTTATCACATTAAAATCCAATTTCGAGTGAAAATCCCGCGTTGAAAAACTTTTTTTTTTTTTTTACAAAAATTCGTTATTCCTTTGCTCGTTGCCTGGACAAAGATCATCGTCCTCCCAAATGCCTTTGAGAATTTATCAGGGGTCTTGCCAAGTGGTGAACACCAAGTTTGAAAACTTTTGCAACATATATTCCAAAGGAAACTTTTTCTTTTATTTACACAGATTACTGAAACAAGAGAGAATAACAAAAACTAGCAGAAACATTAAAACGTCATTGAATTTTAAAATGCTATGCACATGCCATGCTCATGTAATGGGAGTTTCAAAGTTTCAAAAATTTCTCCCTTTTTACAAGTTTTCATCTTTTCCTTTGATTGACTTGAAGCTAGGCGGCCTTCCATTGCTTGAGAAGTTCAGGAGTCAGTGTACTACTCTTAATCAAGTCCCTGACTTTCTCCTTTAGCTGCCTGCAACTTTCTGTTGAATGCCCAACAACGCCCATATGATAATCACATTTACTGTCTGAGTCATAGCTTCTGGCTGATGGGTTAGGAACTGTTTTCATGGCTACTGGGGAGATAAGTTGATTCCGAACCAGTAGTGGTAGGAGATCAGCAATTGGGATCGACAATTGATCAATCTCGGATCGATTTGCAGCTCAGGCCTTCTTTCGAGGTATGAACTTGTCATGCTTCTCATTTCGATCTATACACCCAATATAGCTATGCTCACCCATTTCGCTTCCTTTCCTCTTTCTCTGTCCTTTGTCATTTTCCATTGTAACCACAATCTTTTTGCTTTGAATGGCATCCTTAATCGTCTCTCCAATGCGAATGAGTTTAGTAAAATCATCTGGCCAATTGCTAAACATCATTTCGAAATATGGATCTGGAAGTGTTGGAACCAAAAGGTCTACCGTGTCATTTTCAGGTAAGGAAGGTTTAACTTGCATCGCCACATCTCTCCATCTCACTGCATATTCTCTGAAGCTTTCATCTGATCTCATCTTCATTTTTGTGAGTGTTGTACGATTGGGTGTTGTTTCCATCACATATCTATAGTGAGCAAGAAATGCCTTTGCCAAATCCTCCCACGTACCGATACAACTGGCATCCAATTGAGCATACCACCTGGCTGTGCTCCCTGTCAAACTATCCTGGAAGCAAAAGATCATCAACTTCTCATCATGGATGTACGGGGTCATCTTACGACAATACATGGTCAAGTGTGTCCTGGGACAACCAACTCCATCATATTTGTCAAATTTGGGCATTTTGAATCCTGGTGGAATGGTTAGATCAGAAACCAAGCAAAGGTCTTTCGGGTGCACTGATCCATATAAGTTAGCACCCTCAATATTTTCCAGCCTCTTATCTAACAGTTCGTACACATCCTTCTGCGTCTCATTCAGATCCCCTTCCGAGCTTCGAAATCTTGGTGTCAGGCTCAACGTTTTCTGTGTTGTTTCCGGCACTTGCCCCATCTGCCCTGGATTTTGCTCTAGTTTGTCAACTTGATCAATTGCAACTACGATTATTGCGGATGATGGGATATCCCGAGGACTTGTCATTTTACCTGCCGAGTGGCAAAGAACTGACATTTAGATCCTTATCAACTAGGGACTCCATCAATCGTCTCCCTAGGCATGGCCTAACTAGGAAGAAACATTTCCTCCAGAGAGCATTAACATTGATCTCTCTTTCATTGGGTCTGATAGAGTCTATGCATGGGATGCTTGATGATGACATGTATATGTGGTGAAACGATGCCAGTGGTGCATGGATGATGGGCTATGTTTGTAACATGAAATAAGCAAGTGAAAAACTTCTCATTATTTCCAATAAAACTACATTATCCCATTACATCCTACTTCAAACATAGTCTTAAATTTGTACAAGAATGACTATGAAGTAACTAAAAAAAGCCCAAACAATCTCCCTAGAAGTCCTTAGGCATAGACATCGGGATTCGAATCAGATCAACAACACCAAACTCCCCACTTTTACCCGTTCTTGGTACTGAAACTCGGGGTACCCGTTGGTTCGAAAGCTAACTTTCCCCCATCAATCAACCTTTGCACGTCATTCCTTCAGTCTTGTGCAGTCTTCGGTGGAATGACCTACCGCTCCAAAATGATATTCGCAGTGGGCATCACTTTTATACCAGTCAGGGTATGGTGGCTTCAAAGCACACGGGTATTGTTTTAGTTCAAGTAGGCCTCTTTGCACTAATTGGGGAAGCAAGTCTGTGAAAGTGATTGGAATTGGGCTTAGTGGCTTTTTCAACATTTTCCTTGAGCTTGTGGGTTGAGTGATTGGCAGAGGTTTTGGCACCTGGGCAGATGATTGAAAGTTCTACCGTGGATGAGGTGGGTACTGGTGAGGGTTTGGAAGGTTTCCCCAAGATCTGGCATTTGGAGTATATAAAGGTGGTGCGGGGTGGAAAGGCAAATTTGGCTGGTGAGCATTACTTTGTGGTTGCATTGCTCCAAAAAAATCCACCGTTGACACGTAACCCTCGAGTTGCTCAATTTGCTTGGCAAATTCATCCAACCCTTTCGCAATCTTGTCTAAATCTGGAATCTTGTTTGAGCCGAAAGTATAGCCTGATTCAGGATGAGTTTGTTGCGCTGACGTATTCGAAAGGAGTTCCTTAACCCTTTCTCCATCCCCAGTGTTCATCGTTAGCTTGGCAACTTGTCTTTTCAACTCATCCATGTCGTATGCCATCCTTTCTTGCCTGCCTTCTAAGCCGCTTATCCTCATTTCCATAAGCCTCTGATTATGCTCCAAATGCTGGATTCGAGATTCAAACCAATCTCCCATGCTTGAATAATATCTAAGACTCCTTACTAATCTGAATTACAGGACAAGCCTTGAATAAGTAACATTTACAAATGATCTAGGTAGACAAACTATGTACAAAAAGTGCATCAATTTACAAATGATGCAAGATGGATGCATGAATGTATGACATGATGTCTCGGAAATGACAAGAAGGTTCGTGTGAGTTCATGATGGAATGGCATGGATGCTTGAAGAAAGTGTATGACATGGCAAGCTATGCTGATGAGCAAATGCATGAATATGCATTGTTAACCATATGATGTAAGATATTGCAAGATATGAATGCATGAGAATGTGCAATAATGTCATGATCTTTATGATGCAGTCCTGCAAAACAGAAAGAGTTATGCGGGTACAGTATCTAAATATTTGCCATAGGACAATTGGAACAGAAGATACTTGATTAAGGCTTTCAAAACAAGGTTCAACATATTACAAAATATTCAGTACAAGGTTTTCATTTTAGGTACAACGATGGTTTTTTTTGGTAGCAACTTGGACTGAATTTCTTGGTTGGTAGGTTTTGTCTTGTTGAATCCTTGCGAGTGGCTTTCTTTTGGATGTGGGATGGTTGTCATGGGCTCTCGCGACTTAATCAAGTATCTTTTATCCCGATTGTAATCTGGCAAGCCCTACGAATGCCTGAAATGCATGATGCTGGATTGAAATAAAGGAAAATAAGAAAACAAAACAAAGTGTCAGTAGTAAATTAGGGTATAAAAGAAATAACAAATAACTAAGAAAAACCTTAAAATAAAATGCCCTACTTGTTTTCTTAAAAATATATTCCACCGAAAACTTGGCAAATATGTTGCCTTGGGGCAGGCTAGTGCACCTATTACGAGCAATGCAATTACTCGCTCTACGATTCAAATTTACAAAAACATAATAGTGAAGGTAAGAAATGTTCCTTTTGTGTACTTGGTTTTATCCTCACGGGTTTGGCTCTAACTGAGCTGGATATCTCTCAGGAATCTACATGCTGGGTGAGGCTTTTCATAGTTCTAAAGGCTCCCAAACTGTCCTTACTGTCGCCCACTCTAGGCTAGTAAGGCCCCCAATCCTCACCCATTATAGGCTCACTGGAACGGGTTCAGTCTGAGTGGAGGTGTTTCACTAAAAACCCGCACGGTGACTATCGTCACACGAGGGCTAGCTACTTTGCCTCCTGCTAAAGTGGTTAGAGCTCCGGTATAAGCTCATGTAATGCAGATGCAGGTTTATTAGTGCACGTGTGAAGGAACAGACAAATCTTTACTAAAACCCTACCCAAAAATAATCAACTTCCCCCAATGAAAACAAAGCAGATACGGATTAGACAAAATATACAAAACAAAGCAAGTAGACATGGGTAAACATGCATAAAAAGGAAAGGCAATGAACAAACAACCAATTATGAAACCCTAATTAATTCTAAACCAGTGTTCAGTTTGATTCTCTAACTGTCCCCAGCAGAGTCGCCAAGCTGTCGTAACGTTCGAGTCCGGGGAGTCTGTTGAAACGACTTAAAAATCGGAGTCGCCACTAATCTTTTTTAACCTAGGTGTGATTAGCCACCTATCAAATTATTAAGTCTAATATTAACCTAAGCTTGGCAAAGGCAACACTAAACCTAATAAATGGTCTTCTAACCAGAGTCTTAAAGGTTCGGGAATCAGGTACGCGTGGGGAAGGGTCAGCACCCCCACAACGCCTATCAAACAACAACACTGACTAGCCTAGAACTAACTGTGGGTTTCTATAATTGGTTGTCATTATTCCTAAGTTTAAATGATTTAAAGAAAGCACATCTCTTGTTTAATTTTGAAAACAAAGTTGCACAAATGAGTTTTGTATGTTTAAAAAGGTGTTTGGGATTCAAAAGAAACGACCAGACCCCTTTGATCAATTCTTATCCCCATTTTACTATTCCTTCTCTTCTGGGCTCCTCATGGAAGGATTTTTAGAAAATCGGGTTCAAAATGTCTCTATTTTGGAGAGAAACCGAAAATGGGGACCTTCCCTTTCTTAAAAACTAAAACAAGATGGGAATTTCCCCTTTAAGAAAAACAAAACTTGGTTAATTTTTTTGACTTTTGGCATTCCTTCCGAAAAAAATAAACATTCATTTTTATATTTTGGATTTTCAATTTTATTGTTTCACTCAGGTTTGAAAACTCTTCTTATTTTTTGAAATTTTTTCTTTTTAATTTGAATTCTTTTTTAGTTTAGGATTTTGAATCATCATCTTGTGAAATCATTCTTTTCTCTTCAAAAAAATAAAATTTTCATTTTTCTTTTAGTTATACCCATTTTTATTTTCTTATGACAAATTGTCTTTTAATGAAAAAGGTAAGCCACGATTCTTTTGTTAAAATCCTATTTTATTTCCTTAAAACAAGTTGATCTTTGGCTTTGATTTAAGCAAAAACTTGAAGAGAACAATATCAATCACAATATATTTTTTGAGTTTTTTCGGAAAACGAAGAATTTCATTTTAATCTTAAATTTTAATAACCTGTATTAATTCCAATTCCTATATGCATGAATGCACGTGACTATGTACCATTTTTCTTTTCTTTTTCTTTGTCTTTTTCTTCTTTTTGTTTTTCCCTTTTTTTCTTTTTTTTTCTGCTTATTGTTGTAGCCTGGTACATCCTGTCTTGAAATGGACTGATGCGATGAGTGTATAGGCTGCTGAATTGATGCTGAATGTAGTGTAATGTGCCTACTGTTATGTGTGTGTAGAATGTATATGCTCTATTTTTGTGTTATTGGTGTACTTTCCTCATGAGCTAATGTCAATAATAACTACATAAAGTTCAAATGAGTGAATACCATATCTAGAGGTCTAATAAAATGGACATGCTTGCTGCAAGAGTGGAATGGAAAATGCCCCTTAAAATGTAGAATGCTACCCTAAATGCCATGATTATATAACTGATTCGGAACTGGAAAGTCTGGGTTGCGTGCTGGGATGTTTCAAACTGTGATGGAATGGCTTTGGAACTGGTTTTGAACGCCTACTTATGCTTCTGTGATTCTGTTGCAGAAACCCAAATGCGAAATGGTTGCAAATACCTTGCTGCCGGAATGGACCTAAGAAAGAGAAGATATGCCTTGCTACTACTAAGAATGCAGCGCAACTGGAATTAACGGATGCAATGCCCTTTTTTGTTTATTTTCTGAATGTATAATAATAATAATAAAAAATATAAATTTAAATGTGAAATGTAGTTTGTCTAATGAGACACAACCTCAATTTTTTTTATTTTGTGATTCTCAATTTCTCAACCCATATTCATGACAAAGAACACGAATTCAAATAAAAAGAAGTATGACCTTCAACTAAAAGCCAAAGCCCATGTTTAAAGTCCATAAGGCAATTATTGAGATCAAGAGGCTAAAGGTGATGGGAGAAACCCGATAAAGAGCAAAAGAAAACCTAAGGCCTGGATTTGAAAGCAGGTGGACTTGGGCCAATAGGAAATGAAGTGAAGGAGGAGCTCAAGAAGTTAAAAGTGAACCCAATGAAACGAATTGGGCCCAATGGAGGCCCAAACGAAAAGGGTGGCAATGATCCCAAAAAGGAAAGTGAATCGTAGTTAGTCCCCCAAAAGGGAATTGACATTAAGGCCAGATTTAGGCTAAAAAATGGAAAAATGAGATGATTGAATCAACCTCAACTTGGGCCTGAGGCCCGCAGGCGGGGATTGGGATTTTTAATTGGTGTTATCGGAATCGAATGATGGGAATACCGGACATGTGAAACAGCACAAAGAAATTAGTAGGAGATAATGGATTTCGGATGCAAAGACCGAACGAACATGTTAATACAAAATTGCTAAAGATTAAAATGCCGACATGTCAATGGAATGTTGTATCTAATGTCGATTGACCAAAATGCCCTCTTGATCTAAATTAAAGGATACGGGCCAGAAATGGGTGTCTACGAGCAACTACCAATCCAGTTTCAGGCACCAACTATTACAAAGGAAAAGATTAATATGGTCTTTAGCTACACGCTTAAAGCCATGTAACCTAAATCTAATTACATCAGATAAAACTTGAAAAAGTTGATCAATAGTCTGCATCTTGCTGTTAAACACTCTTGCATTGTGCTCTTTCCAAATGAAGTAACATAATGCATTCCAAGCCAATTTTAGGATCAATGTAAGGAGGGACTTACTTTTGACCCTGGTAATTGCCCATTGTAGTTCTGCCTGCCAATTTCGAATAGTTCTGCTCAAGTTGCAAGCCTGCCAAACTCTTCTCCATAGCTCCTTGGCAAAAACACAAGAGAAAAACAAGTGATCTCTGGATTCAGGATGTGAACCACATAAAACACAGTTTGCAGAACTTAGTTGAATACCCCAATTAAGCAATTTGTCCTTACTACAAGATGTGTGGCTCAGATTTGATCTAAAATCTTAAGCTAAGTCAGGTTTGGTGCCACCATAATCATAATTCAATTAGGAAAGTAATTTTATTTTCCTAATTCACTATATTTGGGCCGACAATTAGGAATAAATATTGAATAATAATAATTATTTTATAATTATTAATATTTCAATAAATGATGGTCAGAAAGGAATTAAAGTCATCTTGTATGATTTTTAATTCTGATTAAGATTTAGTTGTTAGATGACCATCCTAATTTTGTAAAATACATAATGCCATGTCAAAATTAGACATATGGCATGATATGTGGCGCAATAAGGTCTAGCCCAGGCCGCCCATGCCTAAATTTGATCCCTATTGAATTAAATGCAACTTTGTATTTTGTTTAATTAAGGACAAAAGGCGAAATTGATAAAATTGAATGGGCTAGAGAGGTGCGATTCAAACAAGAATTTTTCCATTGTGATGCTTGACTCTCATAGATCATTCTGGAATAATTTCATCTCATTCTGACTTAAGATGAAAAACTTATGAACGTTTTTTCAATTAAGGACAGTTTGGGGGTGTGAAACCAATTTCACCATGACAGAGAACTCATTTTCGACCAAGATTTTTTCTATGGTCTTAATATGATAGCCGAACCCTACTGTGAAATTTGGACTGAATCCGACTTCATTTGCAACTTTTTCATATTTTTCAATTAAGGACAAGAGGCTTTCTATCCCGGTTTAGTCAAAATTGAATTTGATTTCTGTTATGACCAAATTATGGGCCAAGAATGATTAATTTATGATCATTTTCGTGGCCTAGGACATTCTGGTCGAATATGAGGTCATTTTGGCTATTCAGTGCAACACAATCAGGATCTGAATCAGACTGGATTGCATCAGATTAGAGGCAGATTTCGTCCAAGTCATTTTTGGTAAGATATGGCCGGCCTTGGGTGGTCATTTTGGGATGGTAATTTAAGGTTGATCAAAGTTGAAAGTCATCTTGGAAGTTTCCTGAAGATTTTCTGAGAGGTCAGATTCGAGAAGCAATTAAAGCAGGACAAGTCAGATTGAAGCAAACATTTAATGAGCAGCCTAGGCCGCCCCCTATATAAGGAGCACGCCCCTCCCTTGTTTCAACACAATTTTTTAGCCCCAAAAATGCTCCGTGCAAAAAACCTAAGCTCCGCGCTTATTTTCTTTCAGGCTCGCGCCTTTTCTCTGCAGAAACTCTGCAAAACTCTCCTTTGTTCATCGAGTTCTTCAATGTTCTTGATATTTTCCTTATTTCAATCTTGTCCTCACAAAATTTTCTCTTTGTAATCTGTTTCAATCAAATCGAATAACAATCTTTTGTTATTTTCTCTCTCTGTTCTTCGAAAAACCTTTAAAAACCTTTATTTTGAGAATCAAACCTGGGATCAATGATTTAAATGCTTCGGTGTGACTTTGATCCAGTTCCCATAATTCACTCGCTCTGATCTACCATCCACTACATCGCGCACCAGATCTACCATCAGCACCCCTTTGTCATTTTCGGCAAAATGACTGGCACGCCATGCACTGCCAATTAGTAGTTTTTCGCGAGAACTCTTTCAAAGAGATTTTTGGCGCAACACTTGGGATATCCATAACGCTCCTTCCTTTAAGAATGTAGCTAGAGATCCATGCAATCTACAAGGAACCGGCTTGCATGTAAATCCCCCATAGATGCTTAAGAAGACATGCTCCATTCCAGATCACCAGATTTTTAATTCCCAAACCTCCTTCGGATTTGGGATGACAAATCCAATCCCAGCTAATACGAGCCCCTCTAGTAGTATCATCTTTGCCTTTCCAAAAGAAAGATGAGCAAAGCTGATTTAGTTTTTTAACAACTGTGCTTGGTAAAATAAAACTTTGGCACCAAAAATTCTGAATACTAAACATAACCGATTGCACCAGTTGTAATCTTCCAGCAAAAGACAAATGTTTCACTGCCCAATGAGAAATCCTGCTCTTCACTTTCTCAATTAGCATAGCACAATCTCTATCACTTAATCTTTTAGACACCAATGGGAGCCCCAAATATCTAACAAGAAGCTTGCCCAATTTGAAATTGGAAACTCTCTTTATTTCTTCCAAGTCCTCCTCTGAAATCCCAGCAGAAAACAACTCACTCTTTTCACAATTCAGCTGTAGGCCAGAGTAGTGATAAAAAAGATCTAAGACATTCTTAACACCCTCGATGGATTCAATGGCACCTTTGGTGAAGATCAACAAATCGTCAGCAATACATAGATGTGTGAGGCTAATTCTTTTGCATTTGGGGTGATAGAAAAAAAAAACCATGATTGACTGCATGGTTCAATAACCTGGACAAAACATTCATGGCTAAAACGAAAAGGTAAGGTGAGATGCGGTCACCCTGTCTAACACCTCTAGCACCAGCAAAATATTCCATTAGATTACCATTAATAGAAATAGAAAACATGGGGCTTGTAAAGCATACAGAAAGCCAAGAAATAAAAGTATCAAGAAAGTGATGTGCTTTAAGAACATTGAGCAGAAAATTCCAATCAATGGAGTCAAAAGCCTTTCTAAGATCAATTTTGAGTGCACATCTAGGGGAAATATTAGTTCTATTATAGCCATAAACAACCTCCTGAGCCATAAGGACATTATCAACAAGCTTTCTACCCTCGATAAAGGCACACTGATTTTCAGAAATAAGCGAAGGAAGGCAATGTTTCATTCTATTGGCTAGGATTTTAGTGATGCATCTATAAATGATGGTGCAACATGAAATATTTCATTCTATTGGCTAGGATTTTAGTGATGCATCTATGAATGATGGTGCAACATGAAATATGCCTAAATTCAGTAATATATGTAGGATTAGGAGTTTTAAGGACAAGAGTAATGGCAGTAGAATTAAAAGCATGAAGGAGGTGACCTGTTTCAAAGAAATACAGAATAGCCATCACATCATGTTGAACAATACTCTAAGCAGCTTTGAAAAAATGTGCATTGAACCCATCTGGCCTGGTGCCTTGTCATTGCTAATAGAAAATAGGGCAGCTTTAATTTCCTCTTTAGTAATTGGGGCAATGAGAGCTTGCTGCATTGGATCAGGTATAGTGTCTTGCAAAATATCCTGAAAAGAAAATCAACATCACATCCTCTTACAGCATCATCCTTAGTGCCCAGTTTCTTAAAAAACTGAATAGCTTCATCACCAATTTGCTGGAAATTATCAAGTCTCTCACCATCAGTTGTCTGCAATGTCTTGATAGTATTATATCGTTTTTTGACCGTAACCATCTTGTGAAAGAACTTAGTATTTTGATCCCCTTCTTGGACCCATTGAACTCTAGACTTTTGCCTGTAAAAGCTCTCTTCTGCTAGTAATAGTTCTTTAAGCTCCAAAGATTTAGTCTTGATTTCTTCAATGAGAGTAGAAGAAGTTGAATGTAGAAGAGCCGCTTGTAATTGGCTTACTTCCTCTTTTTGTTCACCCTGTAAGAAATTTGACCAAAGTAATCCCTGTTGAATTGTCTCAAAACAGGTTTCAATCTCTTGAGTTTTCTGAATAGTTTAAGCATTGGATTCTCCCCATACACAGGCTGATCCAAGACTGCTTAACAATGTCAAGAAACATCAGTTTTTTTTTTATTATTTTGATTCTCTAGTTTCTTATATTTTTACTTTACTTTTTCAAAATTAAGGTGCTTAATTATTTTTTAAAGGAATTACACAAAATTTTATTGAAATTGAGTGAATAACGAATATTTTGAAAATGTTAATCACTTGTGTCCATTTACTTAGATTTATATTTTTGACTGTTTTAAAATAAAAATTTATATTTAACGTTTTTTTTATGCCATCATTTTTTTATTTTATTTTCATTTTTAGGAAGATAATTTGTAAAATGGATCATGCCTTGCAGTTGCTATTGCTGCTCATGCAAATCACGCGCTCTTGTATGAACATCATGTGTAAATTGCAATGCCAATCTTTCCTTATTCCTCACCGCTCAATAAAAGTTTCTAAATCCAGAATACCTCCAAATACTTTTTTCCTACCTACTTTTCACATAATTGGATGGATAAATAATAAATTTACTTAATACCATGTGGAAGTGGAAGCAATGAAAACAGAAATGATAGGAAGTAGAAACGGACCTGAAACAGAATACAATGAACGTACCAGCATCACGCGGGAAGCATTTCCATTTTCCATTATAATTCCGCGACTGTTTCACTTGCTCATCTTCTCTGTAAAAATAAAGCCTCCTCAATCGCTTCGTTTCCCTTAATTCTCCCTCTGATCTGCAAAAGTGTAGAAAAAAGGAAGGAAAGGAAAATGTACAAGTCCAAGTTGCAGGAGCTTTGCCAGCAACAGCAATGGGCATTGCCAAGGTACACTTGCATGAAAGATGGCCCTGACCATAACCCTAGCTTCAAATCCTCTGTTTCCCTTAATGGCATATCGTTTCACTCTTCTCCCTCCTGCAAATCCTGCAAAGAATCTCAAAACGACGCTGCTAAGTCAGCTCTCCTTCACTTGTCTTCTTCTTCCTCTGCTGCTACGGCTACCCCAGATGCTGTTCAAAAGGTTTGAAGATTCCTAATTCAATATATTTGTTACTAGCACGATTTTCATCTTATATATTTTTCACAAATTTTCCCAGGTTGTTGTTGGACTTTACAAGAAACTGTTACAAGAATTAACTGAGAGAGAAGGATTGAGTAGTAATCCAGAGTATAAGACAGTGAAATTTGGAATGGCTCATAGTCCAACATTTTTTTCCACCGTGGAAGTGGAAGGGGTGGTTTATCATGGGGAAGGAGGGAAATCCAAGAAGGAAGCTGAGCTAAATGCTGCTAAGGTTGCTTACACCAATCTAATTGAGGGTGAGTCATTTAGTTTTTTGTTTTGTTTTGTTTTGTTTTGTTTTGTTTTTTTGTTTTGTTTTTTTGTTTTTTTTTGTTGTTGTTGGGTGTTAAATCCCTGGAAATTAGGCTTTAATGTGAAAAATCAATTGTTCCTTGTTGCCTCTAATAAAATGTGTTTTTTCCCCCTGTTTACAGGATTACAGGGAAACTGCTCTGGAGAAGAGCCACCACCTGATGGTGACTATCTTGTACAAAGAATGTCTACCTTAAACGTGGTTACTACTGCTGAAGAAAAGGAATATGGTACTTTTCCATTTATTGATTCCTTTATTAATTATTTTTTTTGGCCATAAATCATTTGAGAACATCTTCTCTTAACTGCATTGGCTTGAAATGATGCTTAATCCTGGGATCTTTTGCCTGGAAGATGAAGAGCAAGAAGATAAAGCAGGACAAAAACTGTTGCTCAATGCCACAACCAGTCCTGATTACTCCAAACAAGGTTCATTAATTTTCTTCTAGAAATCCTATTAATTTTCCCATTCCAGGCTTATAGGATAGGAGCTCTAAGTTATATTTACCTGAAAACTGCTTCATTAGAAAAGGAAGAACCTGTTGAAAATTGTATTCACTGTTTATTCCCCTTAATCATAGTTTAGTTAGAATTTTTTTTTCATCTTTGAACTTTCTGTTTACGGCATTAGCTATTATAACTCATACTTAATCATGCTTTCCTTGTCTGGTAGATGAAGGGAAAGGCATGAAAGCAGGAGAAAAGGAGGTAGCCAATGCCACAACTAGTCCTGACAACTCTTCTAGCTCGAAAACCGTGCCTGTCTCAGCCGAAGAAGGCTCATCGTTTTCTGCATTAACACATGTGGACATTTCTGCTCCCTCAATTGCAGACTCAACTATGAAGGAGGATCCAGAATTGAGAAGCTATTTGCTTAACAACAGGGTCAGAGTTTACTCATCCTTTCCTAACATTGCATTTCCACAAGGCATCACTGTACTGCCCATCAGTGAGGACAAATGGGTGGCTGTGAGCTTGGAATTTCCAAATGAAAGAGTTGATTGATTCATCTGTTGGTTGGACCTGCTTAATTACCTTTTTTAATATCATTTACTTCAGTATGATCCTTTTAGTGACTTCTATTATACATACACTTTAGCAAGTGTTTAATGTAAATCCTTAACTTTTATTCTATTGGAAATATTGCACTATGCAGTCTATGCTGGAAAGGGCTTTTGTGAGGATCTTAACTTAATAACTTTGATTGATATTCCTAAACTGAAACTAAAAACCTTTGGATATTTCAATTTGCTGTTAACATAAATTTGAAAGTAAAGAAAGGTACATACATTAAGCCAAATCTGGTAGACTGAACATTTTGTGGTGCTCTTACCTTATTACTCTTTATGAATTCTCAAATACACATAAAGAATGATTGAAGATTTACCAAAAGCTTAGTTGCAGTAACTCCCAAGATAAATTGCAAGTAGCAGCACCAAAAAAACAACTAAAACCATGTTAATCCCTTTTCTAGGATTCTTAAGCTCCACGACCAAACAGTTAAGCACTTGCTTAAAGATCTCTAGCTGCTGGTTCTTGCCAGTGCCATCTATTGTCTTGTGAGCTTGATCATTAGCAGCTGCAGTTATGTCAGGTGCCTTGTGTGAAACATCACTAGGCTCCTTTGGAGGAGCATCTTGAACATTTTGTTCTGGACCGGTACCATTGGTTTGTTTGTGCTGCCCATTTTCAGTCCTCTGAGGCTGTGGAGCTGGTTCACATGGTTTTGCTTCTTCCTCTTCCTGCTTCCTAACCGGTTTGGGGCATTTGACCCAAAGTATACCATCCTTGACACTTGCATTCATTTTACTTGTGTCCACGTTTAATGGAACTGGAATCTCCTTGTTGAAACGGCCAAATTTGTTGTCACCAATCGGACGTTGCCCAGATATCCTCACTATTTGATCCGAGATCAGTATAATTCTCATATGCTTCCTCTTAAAACCTGTTGAATTATTTGACAACTGCACATAAGACGTTGCTTTCCACTTTTCCTGCATTAAGGATTAAGGTCTACTAATAGAAAAGCACATCTACAAACAAAAATAAAACACACCTGCTGGGATGTAGGCAAGTAAAGCATCCTTGGACTCTTCATGCTTCCATTCTGTATGCAGCTCAAAATCTTCATAAACAGGCTTTGGCTTCCCATCCATCTTATTATTCTATTATTAGGCTCTTCTTTGAATAAGTCTCTCGGTGTTGGCTTTAATTATACACAGAGCAGAAACACAAGAATTTGATTATTGAAAGGAACTTTCCTGGAAATAATGTTCTGTTTTTCCATTGAACATGATATATTCTGTCTTGTTGATTTTCTTAATTGGTTTTGGGATTGTGGGTCGCATGGCTGAGGGGTTTCACACATGCTTTGGCGCAACCAATGGTTGGTCTGCAAAGGAGAATAGTTAAATTTCTAATTTGCTGCTTCAAAGATGTTGTCCCTTTTTCTTTATGCTTTGTCTAATTGTATCCATTGTTGAGTTGAAAGCCTTTGAGGTGTCCAAAAATTAAAACAAAAGAACTATATTCCGTTCTGTTTGATATATATATATATTAGTAATTACTTAGTTGGGAATATGTTCCTTCAAAAGGAATAAGGAAAGCAGATAATTTACAAACAAAGCAAGAATGAAAGAATAATTAACTGTATTTGATTACAATATGAAAATAGCTTTAAGAAAAGATATTCTAGGTGTAGATAGGTTACTCATCACCCAAGGTTGCTCAAAAGCCTAAGCTTCGAGTACTTACAAACTACAAAGAATATGTCAATACTATATTTTTAGTTTTATTTTTGAGTTAATTTAAGATAAGAAAAAGCAATGCATCATTAACTCAAGCAATACAAATTCCTGTCAATATTATTATAGATACAAGTGTAAGTGAATATAGAGCTGTTTCTTTTTTCTCTTTTTGGGATTATATTAAATTGATGGTATAAAATAAAATATAATAGTATATAGTATCATGAAAGATTGGACTTGCATTTGTTTGGCAGAAATGAACTTCTGCATCCCTTTAGCCAAAAGCATGTCATTTCCATTTTGAGAGTTCTGGTGTCTAGACAAATACCTTGGTGATCAATAAAAATTATGAAAGTTTTGTGGTATTCATTCTTTTATTGGAAAAGCATTATAAATCAGATTTTCATTAAATTTTACTGCAAAATCTAGAATCCTGCAGCCAAATAAGATAGAATTCTGAATTTGTCAAGCTCTTAATATGTCACTCTTATTATATGGATTCTCAAAGCAAATACAGGAATAATGAACATGAAAAATACATTCTGCATGAACATCTCACAGGCTTATTATATAGTTCTAGTCATTCCTAAGGGCTAAGGCTAAAAGACCTGATTGCATTTCTCACATAAACTGCAAGAACCACAACCAATAAAACAGCCAAAGCCGAGTTCACCATTTTCCTTGGATTCCTTAGCTCCCTCACCAAACCTTCAACAATTTGCTTATAATTCATCCCAAGCTGGAAATATTTATTAACACCATAATCCACCTTTTTAGACTCTATATTTTCATTTTCTGCAGAATCATCCCCTTTTTCATGTTTTCCATTACTTGTAGCCTTTCCTTGTTGATCCGAAGAACCTTTTTCCTCCTTCTCCATACCCTTTTCATAAGACTCATTAGTAGCAGATGCCTTATTATTAGTAGAAACATCTTCGTCAGCTTTCTTCTCATGACCTGTTTCTTTTTCCATGGGAGGAGCCTGTTCTGCTGGTTGCTTCTGTGGCAACGAAGCATCGGCAGGCTTTTGATCAACTTGTGCAGATTGTTTAGCTTCTTCTTCTTCTTCGGCCGGAACGATCAGTTTGGGGTGTTTAATATGGAGCATACCACCCTTGAAATTTGCTCTGATTTTGTTTTGGTCACAGTTTGATGGAATTGGAATTTCCGTCCAGAAACGAGCGAATTTGTTGTCTCCAATTGGACGTTGTCCAGATATCCTCAATTTCCCTGCCGTCGTCACTTGAACTTTGATTTGCTCCTTCTTAAATCCTGTTGAAAACATTATACACTACCCTGTTTAATCCGGAATATGATATCATCAACTAAATCCATACAAATTTAACATGTTCATGGTTGAAAATTTTGGATAATATACCTGGTAGATATGCAATTAAAGTGTCATCTGCAGCCTCATGAACCCATTCAGTATGTACATCAAGATCTTCATAAATTGGACTTGGCTTCGAACCCATTTCTTAATTTGCTTGTTGATCACCTTCGTTTTGATCGATCTTGAGCGTAAATATATGAAAGATCTTTTGGGTTGTCGGTTTTATATACAAAAAATTATGCAACACACAAGGCAAAGGGATGATTGAGGATATGCATATAGGAGGATGAGGTGCCGTCTTCTTTGAATATAATTATTCTTTGTTTGTTTCTCTAAACTTTCTTACTGGTTTCTCGAGTTTTGTCGGTCGCCTGGCTGAGGGATTCACATATGCTTTTGGGAACGAATAGTTGGTCACCTCATCCTCATGCAAAGGCAAAGTTGAGGTTCTTTGCTGGTTTAAAAAGGTAAAATAAGCTTAGCTTTGCTCTTTTTTTTTTTCTCTTTCCCCTTTCTATCTTAGTCCTTCAAGAGGATTATGATAGTTTTTGAGAAATTAAAAATGTAAAGGTAAGAACACGTTTGATATCTCTCATTATATAATTTCATTGAGCATATGTAATATGTTCCTTCACAAGTAAGGAAGATATATATTTGTAACCAAGAGAGGAGGAAAGAAATCAAGAACCGAAAGAGAAGCTCCTAGACGACAATAAGCTTTTAAAGTTGCATTAGATGCGCTCATGAGCTGATATAATATTATATATATATATATATATATATATATATACTAGTTAAAGCACGTGCGCTGCACGTATGTTAATAATTGATAGATCATATATTTCACACATGCGTACTTTTCATCTTCATAAATTTTGATTAATTAATCATCAAAATCTGGTCATTTAGTTTACAGAGATTTGAAATAATTAATCTCATTGAACGAACAAAAAAAAACTTAAATTATTATACAATTATGGTTATTTCAATAATGAAGGAAGGTTATTAATTTTCTTATCTGAATTTACTAAAAAAACTATAGGGCTATTAAGAACGAAAGTTAAACATTAATCAATTAAGAAGGTTATCGATTTCTGATGCAAGAAAAAAAAAGAATAAGAATAAGATTATCAATTTCCTCATCAAATGTTCATTAAAAAACTATTTAAGTTATCAAAGGTTTTTGAATGTTATCAATAAATTCAGTAATTAATCTTATACTGTTAGTAATTTTAGTAGCTTTTTATCAATAATGAAATTTGCCAATGTTCTTCTTTAAGGTTGTTAAAAAAGTTATAAAGGTTATAAAAATTTTTATAGTATAAGCTAATTTAGTAACATAACATCTTTAATAAATTTAGTAGCATTTTATCAATTTAATGAGGAGTATAATTTTCATATCTAAGATTAGTAAAAAAATTGTGAAGATTATAAAAAAAAAAGAAGCTATAGTCGACCTATCAATAAATTCAGTAACCTTATGTTTTTATTACTTTTTATAATTTTCGTCCATTATGAATGTTATTAATCTTGTAATCTAAAATTACTAAAAAAATTATAAAAGGTATTAAAATAGCTATAATTGTCACGCCCCGACCCGGAAGTTGAGCACGGACAAATGTTGTCATCACTCTCTTCATCATCATCATCAGTAACCCAAAAAAAACCTTTAGAGGTTATTAAAAAGGCTACGATGCTATCAATAAAAATTAAGTAACCTTAAATCCTTAGTAACTTAAGTAATAAGATAGTTATCAATTCTCTTACCTAAAATTACTAAAAAACTTGTATTGGTTATCCAAATTCCAAAAAGATATTTTACAGTCTACTATATTTAATAACGTTACATTATTAGTAATATTGGTCGCTGATTAATTTTCTTATCTAATATTACTTAATTTCAAGGTTATAAAAGTTATGAAAACATTATAGTACTATCTAGATTCAAATAATCTCACATTCTTATTAATTTTAGTAACTTTTTATGATCAATAATGAAGGTTACCAATTTAATTACTTAAGTAATCTACTAAAAAGGCAAAAAAAGTTATTAAAATTGTATTTATCAATCCTTACATTCTTAATTTTTTTTTTGCCGAAAAACATTATAGTACTATCTAGATTCAAGTCATCTTACATCCTTATTGAAGACAGGATCGGGGTTGGCATCCTGAGGCCGTAGTTACTGCCATCTCTTTTACTTTCTGGTACTTTTGTAGCAAAAAAAAGTCATCTTACATCCTTATTAATTTTAGTAACTTTTTATGATCAATAATGAAAGTTACCAATTTAATTACTTGAGTAATCTACTAAAAAAGCTATAAAAGTTTTTAAAATTGTATTTATCAATCCTTACATTCTTAATAACATTAGTAAACTTTCATCAATGGTGAAGATTTTTTTTCCTCAAAAGTTACCGAAAAAGCTATAATAATCATAAAAAATATATTGTACTATCAACTAATTTAATGACCTTACACTATAAAAATACGTACAGTACTGATTTTCTTATCTAAGATTAATTACTTAAGAGGTTATGGAAAACATTATAGTACTATCTAGATTGAAAGAACCTTACATCCTTATTAATTTTAGTAACCTTTTATCATCAATAAAGTGTTACAAATTTCATTACTTAAATTTACTAAAAATGCTATAAAAGTTATTAAAATTGTATTTACCAATCCTTATTTTTTAATAACATTAGTAAACTTTCATCAACGGTGAATATTTGCCATTTTTTCTCAAAAGTTACTGAAAAACCTATAATGATCACAAAAGAGGTATAGTACTATCCACTAATTCAATAACCTTACATCTTTTGTGATTTTGGTTATCATATTCTTATTACATTTTTTGTAATTCTGATTATCATATTTCTCCAAAATCTCACAATTCAACCAAACATACCCAGACCTGTAAATCAAATTTCCATATAAGGTTATAACTTATAACTAAACTTAATGCAACATAAGGAAGTATAAAATTAGGTGTACAAAATTGTTTTTTTTTTGTTTTTTTTTGTGATAGAGAACTAATTTATATACTATATATACGTATCTTTGGCAAGTTGAAGTAAAATTAAAATTGATATCTCGCTATAACTCTACCAAATTAATGAATGATCATTGTGATTTAAAATAACATAGCAAAAAGGTAATGATCTTATTTAAGGTTACAAAAAAAACTATAATGATCATTAGAAAGGCATTATACTACTTTCAACTAATTTTTTTAGATAACTTCAACTAATTTAATAACCTTACATTCTTAGCAATTTTGGTTATCAAATTTCTCATTTATGCTTACTAATTAGAAAGCTAAACTATAGTATTATATCAAGAAATGTAGCAATCTTACATGCTTAATAACTTTATGAATGGTGAATGTTATTAATTTTTTAAGTCTAAGATTACTAACAAAGTTGTAGTGAATAAGATACAACAGATTATTATTATATATATAACTATAACAAAAAAAAGTAGTTGAACATTAGTGGTTGATTTATTAAATTAAATTAGATCAATGTCAAACAAAATTTCAAAATTATAAAAGATATTAAAGATCCGATTTATTTATCAATGGTGAATGTTATTAATTTTTTAAGTCTAAGATTACTAACAAAGTTGTAGTGAATAAGATACAACACATTACTATTATATATATAGAACTATACCAAAAAAAATTAGTTGAACATTAGTGGTTGATTTATTAAATTAAATTAGATCAATGTCAAACAAAATTTCAAAATTATAAAAGATATTAAGATCCGATTTATTTATTATTAAGGAAACAATATTTCTTTTTCTTTTTTGCCAACAAAACAATATTTCTTTTTAGTCAATACGTTTGCACAAATATCTAAGAATTTGAATTAAAAAAAATACCTAAGAATTTAATTAATGTAAGTATTTCAGTTATTATAGTATTACATTTAATTAATGTAAGTATTTTAGTTATTATATATATTATATAGGAATTAAAAATTAATTGAATTAAGGGTGCGGTAAAAGAAATTATAAATTTTAATATAATAATATATTTAATTTAATTGATAAATGAAATTACATATTGAACCTTAAAAGTTTAATTTGATAAATACATGTTTACCCTTTAAATGAATACTAAACTTTCAAAGTTAAAAAGGTTATTTTAGATATTTCAGGTCAATGGTTTTGAAGTTTAGACTTATATAGTAAAATATATTACTAGTTAAAGCACGTGCGCTGCACGTATGTTAATAATTGATAAATCATATATTCCACACATGCGTACTTTTTATTTTCATAAATTTTGATTAATTAATCATCAAAATCTGGTCATTTAGTTTACAGAGATTTGAAATAATTAATCTCATTGAACGAAAAAAAAAACTTAAATTATTATACAATTATGGTTATCTTCAATAATCAAGGAAGGTTATCAATTTTCTTATTTGAATTTACTAAAAAAACTACAGGCCTATTAAGAACGAAAGTTAAACATTAATCAATTAAGAAGGTTATCGATCTCTGATGAAAAAAGAAAGAATAAGAATAAGATTATCAATTTCCTCATCAAGTGTTCATTAAAAAGCTATTTAAGTTATCAAAGGTTTTTGAATGTTATCAATAAATTCAGTAATTAAACTGTTAGTAATTTTAGTAGCCTTTTATTAATAATGGCATTTGCCAATGTTCTTCTTTAGGTTGTTAAAAAAGTTATAAAGGTTATAAAAATTTTTATAGTATAAGGTAATTTAGTAACCTAACATCTTTAATAAATTTAGTAGAATTTTATCAATTTAATGAGGAGTATAATTTTCATATCTAAGATTAGTTAAAAAAGTTGTGAAGATTATAAAAAAAAAAGAAG
The DNA here is from genome assembly GCA_001974825.2 of Corchorus olitorius. NCBI lineage: Eukaryota > Viridiplantae > Streptophyta > Magnoliopsida > Malvales > Malvaceae > Corchorus > Corchorus olitorius. Next base: position 26,233 of record AWUE01018997.1, read on the forward strand.
CTATAGTCCTATCAACAAATTCAGTAACCTTATGTTTTTATTACTTTTAATAATTTTCGTCAATTATGAATGTTATTAATCTTGTAATTTAAAATTACTAAAAAAATTATAAAAGGTATTAAAATAGCTATAATGCTCTCTACAAACCTAATTGCGCTCTTGGATGATTTTAGTAACTTTTTATATAAAAGAAAAAGTTATGAATCTTCTTACTTAAAACTATTTAAGATTATATCAAAATTACTATAATGTTCGCTATCAAATAAGTTTTGAATGCTACTACTATATTCTAACTTGTACAAAAAAATCCCATTAAAATCACTTAATCCTAATTAATCCATAATGGGGAGGGAATAATAAATACTTTTAAGGTTGTTTCCTTCCTCTTTTCATCTTATTTTCTTTCTCTTCTAAACCCTTTTCTGAAGAACTTCTCACCAATATTCATGATACGTATGAAAATTTATTGGTTTAACAATTGAAACTTATCTAAAATTTTAAACTATGAAGCTCTTGAAATGGATGAGAATCAACTTTTTATTTTTAATTGATTGCAGCAAGTATCGTTTTTGGAATATAGAAAGCTCGATTTTTCTTTCTTCTTCTATTTTTGGATTTCATATTCTTTTGCAAAATTAATTCTTTTTCACCTCAAATTAAATCTTTCGAAATTTTTTAACATCAATTAAAGCAAAGTTGTAAAGAAACTTACAATATTTTTTCTTGATTTTATGTTACATCTATTACATTTTATTATTACTTTTATGTTTAATTATATAAATTTAGTTAGAATTAATCCAGTGTTGTTACATAGATAGTATTATTAATCAAATATCAAGTGACATTTTTATTAGATGCATAAAAAAAGACGTTTTCGGACCAAGACTTATCGAGTGACATGTTTTTTAAATAGATGCCTAAAAAAGATGTTTTAAGACTGAGGCATGATGCTATCAACAAATTTAACAACCTTAATTATATTCTAATTAATTGATATCTTACATCTTTAGTAAGTAATTAATACCGATTTTCTTACATAAGTAACCCCAAAAAATACCTTTAGAGGTTATTACAAAGGCTACAATGCTATCAATAAAAATTAAGTAACCTTAAATCCTTAGTAACTTAAGTAATAAGATAGTTATCAATTCTCTTACCTAAAATTACTAAAAAACTTGTATTGGTTATCCAAATTCCAAAAAGATATTTTACAGTCTACTATTTTTAATAACCTTACAATATTAGTAATATTGGTCGCTAATTAATTTTCTTATCTAAGATTACTTAATTAAAATGCTATAAAAGTTATGAAAACATTATAGTACTATCTAGATTCAAATAATCTTACATCCTTATTAATTTTAGTAACTTTTTATGATCAATAATGAAGGTTACCAATTTAATTACTTAAGTAATCTACTAAAAAGGCTAAAAGAAAGTTATTAAAATTGTATTTACCAATCCTTACATTCTTAATATTTTTTTTGTCGAAAAACATTATAGTACTATCTAGATTCAAGTCATCTTACATCCTTATTGAAGACCGGATCGGGGTTGGCATCCTGAAGCCGTGGTTACTTCCATCTCTTTTACTTTCTGGTACTTTTGTAGCAAAAAAAAAGTCATCTTACATCCTTATTAATTTTAGTAACTTTTTATGATCAATAATGAAAGTTACCAATTTAATTACTTGAGTAATCTACTAAAAAAGCTATAAAAGTTTTTAAAATTGTATTTATCAATCCTTACATTCTTAATAACATTAGTAAACTTTCATCAATGGTGAAGATTTACCATTTTTTTCCTCAAAAGTTATCGAAAAAGCTATAATAATCATAAAAAATGTATTGTACTATCAACTAATTTAATGACCTTACACTATAAAGACACGTACATTACTGATTTTCTTATTTAAGATTAATTACTTAAAAGGTTATGGAAAACATTATAGTACTATCTAGATTGAAAGAACCTTACATCCATAATAATTTTAGTAACCTTTTATCATCAATAAAGTGTTACAAATTTCATTACTTAAATTTACTAAAAATGCTATAAAAGTTATTAAAATTGTATTTACCAATCCTTATTTTTTTAATAACATTAATAAACTTTCAGGAACGGTGAATATTTGCCATTTTTTTTCTCAAAAGTTACTGAAAAACCTATAATGATCGCAAAAGAGGTATAGTACTATCCACTAATTCAATAACCTTACATCTTTTGTGATTTTGGTTATCATATTTCTTATTACATTTTTTTGTAATTTTTGATTATCATATTTCTCCAAAATCTCACAATTCAACCAAACATATCCGGACCTGTAAGTCAAATTTCCATATAAGGTTATAACTTAT